>QAPG01000126.1:0-40125 GCA_004366825.1 Colletotrichum spinosum | reverse complement strand
GGGGGGGGGGGGGGGGGGGGGGGGGGGGGAGGTGGGTGCAAGTCCAATACCGCTCGCCGGCCCTCATCCCATGCAACCCGTATGCTTGTGTCATGGTATCCTTCCCGTTTTCCCCAAACTCTATGTCATCACGCTTCAAAAAGCTTCAAGTAGAATTTTTGGAACCCGGCTTCCTCTCTAGAACCGCACCAACTCCATGCCAGCAAAGCCTTCTTAAGACGCTCAGCCGCAAGGCCGAATGAATTTCAGCGCCGAAAAGACAGCATGATTATGGGTCGTCGCTGTGACAGCACAGCTTCGGCTGCCCGCCAGTCTCGTAGCTTTGGATACCTTTCCAAGCTTACCAAGCAGGACCACAAGATTGTAACCGCCGTAATGCTGCATCACGGTAGCGACGAAACTGATAAAACGTAAATGGATAAAGAAAGAGCCCCTGTGAGTTGTCGTTAGACTGGGGCATCTGCTGACACCGGACTTGTCTGCCGCACGTCAGCAACAACTTGGTCTGTTGCTCTAGGCGTTGTCTCCTGGGGCGTCTTGTCATCGTGTTCGGCGGCGCGTTCCCGCGTGTTAAACCAGCCTCCACGTTCCCACTGGCCAGGAGCGTATAGGCAAGATGCGCGCACGCTGTCCTCGACGATTCCTAGCAACAATGTGTTGAGTCGCTTGAAATCAATGGGCTTCAGAATCCACCCATCGAAACCAGCATTGACATACTTTTCCTTCTCTCGTTCAATAAGCGAAGCAGAGACTGCGAATATAGGAATCCTGCCGTTATGATCTGCGATCGACGAGTGCCCACCGTGGTCACTACTTTTCTCGAAAGCTCGTATCATTCTGGTACTGGTAAGGCCGTCCACTATTGGCATCTGCAATTTACGGGCGGTGTGTCAGCAACAAGGCCACTCCATAGGTTCCAATACGTCGACAGACCTGCATATCCATCAGGACAACATCAAAGCACATTGACCTGTCGCGGTAAACCGTTGCACAGTCTTCGCCATTGACTGCATGAGAGACCTGGTGGCCGGACTTCTCGAGACGCTTGCGTAAAATTCTGGAGTTGATGGGATCGTCCTCTGCAATGAGAACTTGCAACTTTGTGTCGTCTACTCCCGAAACGATGCTTGGAGCAGTCCCAACTGTTCCCGCTTCGGACAAAGTTCCCCGGTCCTTGGAGCTCTCCGGCATTTCGAATAGTATGCGGGATGCACTTCCTTCCTGCGATCTCGATGAGGGCTGTTGAAAGTATTCATCCCGAACTTTAATTGCTCTGATGGGTGTTTTCGTGTCTGCCACGCTGGCGTATCCGATCTCGCGTGTTGGTTGCGGATTGCTTGGACGGGAATCCGACGAGCCCATCACACGTGTGGCGGGGACGGAAACGCCATTGCCGTCGGAAGACGTTGGTCGTTGAAAGCGTTCCCTGGAAAACTGACGCTGAGTGGGTGGTCGACCTTTTTCCAACTCTCCCACCGAAAAAGGCGTCTGAATCGCGTCGATCAAACGGTCTGCATCACTGCGGGAACTTCGGTCGCTCGCTCGACTTGCCCCCGTTGCGGCGCTCTTCTGGCTCTCCAGACTCTGGGTCTCGGCCATTGCTCCTGAATCTCTAGAGGTGCCATCAGGACTGGCATCCAAGCTTTGCGTTGCTCTACTGCCACGATCGATGAGCATCATCTCGCCATCGTTGTCAGGCATGACTGCCGTGGTGACAGATGCAACGCTGGAGGCCGTGGTGGACTTGGAAGGCTTCAATACCTCCAAAGTTGCGGGCGCGTCCTCTGGGAGGTCAAAGGGCAGCTGGATTACGAATCTCGACCCAGTCCCCTGCTCTGACTTCAAGCGTAGCTGTCCATCCATATTCCGCACAATCCTGGCGACGACGGCGAGGCCCAGGCCTAGAATCCTAGTTTCTTTACCGACCTCTTCCTCTTGGGATGGAAGGCTGGTTTCATCGAGCTCTACGCTGACCTGTTCAAGGTCGCGGAACAAAGTATCGAGCTGCTTGGCCGTCATGCCTTTGCCGGTGTCCTCAACCACAATTTCAATGCGTACGCGTCGCTCCAGGACCTCGCTTACATAGGTTTCGACCCTGACGAAGCCATTTGTGGTGTTCTGCACAGCATTGGCTGCAACGTTGGATATAGCCTGTCGGAGACGTCGACTGTCACCACAAACGTGACGAGGCAGACCAGAATGCTCGATGACCTGATACTCAATCCCTTTCCTCTTGGCGTCGTTGGTGAAGGCGTCGGTTGCTTCGCGTATACACATGCTAAAATCGAAAACCTCGTCTTTGATCAAGTTCTGCCCTTCCTCTGTCTTTGTCAGGTCGAGCAAATCATTGATGACGTAAATTAAGGATTTAGACGCAGAGTGTGACTTGGCTAGGTTGTCTCGCGTCTCCTGATCCAGAGAACCTTCCAAGGCGATTTCCAGGTAGTTGATGATGGCATTGAGTGGAGTGCGCACTTCGTGAGCTGAATTCGCGAGTAGAAGGCGTGTGAGGCGGCTGCTCTGCAGCGCTGCCTCTTTTTGCCTCCAAACCTCGATGAACTTGCCGTATACCAGACATAATACGGCCGCAGTCTCGACTTGTTCCTCGGACCACTCTCTACATTTGCCAAGTACGGTCTCATGCCATGTCTTGAAGCTTTTTCTGGGCTCAAGAAAAGCGGCCGTCCCTTCACGCAGAGTTTTCTCGTAAGGATTGCCGGCCCACTTGACCTCCTTGACCTGACCTTTGCGGAAAAAGACGATGAAGTCATTCCCACCGACGCTCAAGGGGACATACAACAGGCCGGCGATGACTGAAAACCCAAGTGGGTATCGCAGGTCGGGAAAGTCCTCGCGGATGTCTTGGGAGGTGACGACGGACGTAAGCTCACGCAGGCGTAGGTACTCCAACATCGCCAGCGCTTCTTGCGACTGTTCAATGCCACCGAGTATCTTGGTTTCCCCTTTAATTGAAAGCATGCCAAAATCGGCATCAAACAGTTTCAGCAGGTCATTCGACGAAGCAATGATGTACCCGGAGGGGTTCTTCTCTGTAGCAGCGGTATTGATAAGTTTCCGAGCCTGGAGCCGGGTCGCATAGGACAGCCGCTCTATGTTTCGCGATGCAGTGTCTCCAACCAGGCGACACATCTTCCGTATGGGAAACGACACGCGCATGCCTTTCCGCCCATAGGAATGACAGGCGATAAGACCCCATAGCTCGTTGAAAGCATTGATAGAAACCGACATCGACGATCTGACCGCCATGTTTGCGAGATATTTGAGGTGAATAGGTGACATGGCGCGAAGGTATGAATGGCTGAGATCCAGTGGGAGGTCGAGATCTTCCTTGGCTTTGCAGACCAATCTGGCGGTTTCGAGATCTCTGTCAAACAACAGCCTCACTTTGTTGAGTTTATAGAGGTCGCGAGCCTGCCGTGGGATGTCTGACGCAGGGAAGTGCAAGCCCTTGTAAAGATCCTTCGTATGAGTTGTGTCGACAACCTCCGTGACGACCTTTCCATTGAAGGAAGAATCAAACTGGTAGATCATGACCCGATGGAATCCTGTCAGTTCCTTGACGATGCCTACCAGGACCTTAAGGAAGCCCTCCAGATTGGGCGCCGCCGCAAGCTGCTCCTGTACCTGTGACATAATGTCAAAGACCTGCATCGCACCTGCATCACCCCGGCGCTTGCGGGCGCTTCTCAAGACGCGTAAAGGCTTGCTCAGAATCTCGGTACTTTCGGCCAATTCCTCCATGGTAGGATTTGACTGTAACGTGTCCTCTGGTGTGTTGGGGCTTGCCTCTTCCGGCGGCCGAAGCGGAAACTGATGGTCGTCGTCGAGTTCGAATTCGCAAATAACTAGATCGGGGTGTGCCGGGTTGATATGTATGGCACACCAAAGCTTCACGCTCTTCTTATTGGGCGGGCGAATAGAGAGGCTGAAGACCTCGGGTCCGTTGATAGCAGGGTCAGCGTCTTCGTCGCGGATGAAATCGATGTGGTCCAGAAGGTTGTCTTGTTGTTCCTCGCTCAACATATCCAGAAAGCTACCGAGACGGAAGAGGTGCTGAGGAGAGTAACCCATTAACCTCTCCGTGTTCTCGCTAGCGTAGCGAACGGAAAACCGGCCGTCGGGTTCTTCGCGAATGGCAACCAACGCACCAAACCCTTGTACAGCGCCGGGTGTGTGGATGGGCTCGTCTTCGCAACGCTGCGGGACGCCGTCGGTGCCGGTAATGACATGGTGGCCTTCGTTAGTGACGACGTGCTTGAAGCGAGTGGTGAACAGCCCCTCGTGGCTCGTGTCGCCTGGTTGACCGGTGGACACGGACGCCGATGTGAGTGAGGCCTCATCGCCACGTGCCGAATCTTCTTCGCCGTCCGAGGCGGTATCTCGGAACAACTCGAGCGGCTTCGAATTAGCGTGGCGCGCAGCATCAGCTTGAACACTAGACAAGGGACCGCTTCCGGCATTCTTCCTTCTGGTCAAGACAGCCTGGCAGTCGCTTGGGGATGTGACCGCGGAGGCGAGGGAGTGAGGGGTAGATGCGGTGGCAGAGTCGCGGCGAGTAACAGCCTCGAGGGCAGCGGTGTCGATCCTAGGGTTTCCGGGGCGAGGTGCTTGATATTGACCGTGATCTGGCAGTCGAGGGAAGTAATCGTGTTCGCCGGATGGTCTCCCGGTTCGGCCAACGCTCACGACGGATCGAATCGGGAATACCCTGTCAGAAGGGTCGGGGCTGGCTCCATGGCCGAGCTGGCGATCGGAACTGACGCTCCATGACGAGGAGACGCTAGGAGTTGCAGTGTAGGCGGAGACGGGGCCAGTCGAAGCCGCGAAGACGCTGGCGGAGTCGGTAGCAGGGACGGCGGGCGCAGATGCGGATGCAGAGGCGGGCGAGTCTGCCTCATGTGACGGGGCGGGGTTCGGATGGGAGCTCGCGATGGGAGTGGCCTCGGAGGAATCGTCTGTGGAAGACTCATCTGCGAAGGAAACAGAGGGCCGGCGGAGGTCAGATTGAGCGTCCATGCTTGGAGACGTTGTAAACAGGACCTAACACTCTGTCGAACCCCACGTAGTTGCAAACAGGACGAGGCCTCGCCGGAGGCTCGAAGGTCCGCAGTCGATAGAACTTGGCATCAGGCGACAAAGCAGACGAATACGCCTCTGTATGTGATCCGATGGGAAGAGTGAACAGAGCACGAGGATGAGAAGTTGGTGGTGATGGGAGAAGAGCAGACAGCTTCTATCAGAACAATACCCGTCGAAGCGTGTGACCCTGTGTGCGGGCCTCGAATGCCCTTGCCGGTGGACTGCGTGGTAATTAGTGTAGTTTGCCTACTCGATAATCTGGATCCGAGAGGGGCGCTCGCTCATGGGAAAGTTGGGGTGGGAATGCGGAAGCTGATGCGGTTCTCGAGCGACGAGATTGTCGGTCATTAACCTGGGTGGAGGGGTGCAGAGTGAGATGTGAAGGGTTTGTGCTCCACGGATGGCCAGGGAAGGCCCCTCTACATGTCTCTGCCCTTTGGTAGCTCCTTGGGCTGTTGAATCACGGGCGTGATGCGCAGCCGGGGAGGGATTGCAACTCGACGGCGAAAATTCTGGACGCTGTGCCGGTCTGCGGAGTGATGACGAAGATGATATTTGGCAGCAAAGTACTGTAGCGGCGAAGAAACTGCTGGGAAGGGGGGCCGGCACGCGCGACGTGAAGGGAGGCAGCGCAGGTAGTGCCGTGCAGCTCAGGCCCGAAAACGCATGCTCCAACAGTGTGCTACTTGGGTCGTCTCTAATGATTGTGGCAGAACAAACGGCGAAACAAGAGGAGAAATAACCAGTCAGACAGATTAAGGGTCCTGCGAAGTGAAATAATACGGCCCGTGACGGCGAACAGGAGTCAAGCCGATAAAGGTAGACAACGGCAAACCAAAGGTCAGTCAATCCCCTTGATTGAGTGATGCACCTTCGGCGAAGGTAAGGAGGCACTGTACTAAAGGAACCTAGGCAAGTTTTGAGGTGGAGCAAAAACAACGAAGAATGCGCAGGGACACGGTGTTGGCAGGTCGAGGACCAATCTACACGGACAATGAACCTAGAGAAGTGCAAGACAAGGAGTGGGTTTTGGAAGGGAGAAGGGGTCCGATACAGAAGGGGACAACCCAAGCACAGCTGGCCCTGTTGAAGGCCGTGACTGAGAACCCAAGCCAAGATCTGCACGGTGGTTGGTTGCCAAAGATGCTTGACATCAAGGACGGTTCTCGCAAACACCGATCGGAGAGTGGCGAAGAAGAATCATCATCAGCGAGGAAGATAGCGGCAGGGGCGAAACATGTCGACGGGGGTAGCTGGGGTAACGAGTTGAACGCAGGTAAGTCGGCGCACACGATACCGAGGGTATAGTTCACCCGACCATTAGGTCCTTAGTTCACCTGACCTGACCATTAGTACTGACCTGACCTGACTATTGCTATAGGGCACTAGACCTATTTATTTAAAATGAAAAATAGGCCTATTGGATTCGAATCGGTTTGAAAATAAGGTCTAGGGTAACAGGGTTAGGGTTAGGCTTTAGGGTTATTAGCTAGTTATTAGCTAGGAATATAATTATTAATATGGATTTATTTATAACCTACTTATAAAACCCTATAGTAATTGTTAGGTTAGGTAAGTTAAAAATCTAATAGTTAGAAAAAATGTAATCTCTAATTAAGAGGAATATACCTTATATATACTTCGCAAAATTATATTAATATACTCTTACTAGAAATCTAATACCTTTCTAGCTTCTAAAGTAAATTTAAATTAAATAATAGAGTTTTATATATTTAGCTTCTACTTAATAAGTAGTCTTATACTATACTTAGTACATAATCTCTAAAATAGAAAAATACCTAGTTATATATTATAATATATATATATATATATATTTCTATAGTTAAATATAATTAAAAGAAACTAGTAATATAAGTATTAGTTTAAACTAAATTCTAATCTATAAGTAAGAACTAAAACATAATAAAATAATAATTAAATATATAAACTTATTAGTATAAGCTTTATAATAATTTATATAATATATTATAGCTTAATATATTAATAGTAGCTTTAAAATATTAAACTCACTATAATAATATATTATAACCCGTTAGAACTATAGGACCAAAGAACGCCCCATAAAACACCCAGCAATTATAAGACCTTTATATACAAGATAATATGGGAATAATAGGGACTCTACTTAATATAGAAAAACTATAGTATAAATTATATAGTAATAAAAAAAACTAACTTATAATAAGTAGTCTATAGACTAAGACTAATATACTAAAAACAATCCATACTAAAAACTAATCTTAAAATATTAATCCCTAAAAATTAAAACTTATATATAAGATAAACTTAAATCTACTTAAAAATAAATTCTTATAGCTTTTTAACAATCAACTTACAAATCTTATTAAAAAACTTCTAACCTTATTTTATAATTATTTTATAAACCTCTTATTAAATTTACACCTAATTATTATAAAACCTAAAAACCTAATCTTATTAATATAATAATAATACTATTACTTATACCTCATAATTTCAACTCATTACTAACAAACTCACTTCTACTAAACTTAAAACTAACTATAATACTTTAATTATTCCTATTTAATAAGTTAACCTTATAAAACCTACTTAATAATATCTAAAAAAATATTACTATATCTACTAAATACTAAACTCCTTCTACTTCTTCTAATTCTTAAAAAATACCCCTTAAAAATAAATAACCTATCAAACCTTTAAACTAAAAAATAAAAAATATTAAACTTTTTAGTAATAAAAAGAATAATACTACTAAACTTATATAATAACTCTAAAAAACTAATAGAAACATAGCTAAAATATAAAAGATTATTAATAATAATACTATAAAAATCACCTAACTCTAGTAGAATCTCCACAATAACTTAAATTAATAATAACTCCTTACTTTCTAATAAGAAGTCAATACTTTTCATACTACTACTAATATTATCTAAACTCTAATTAAATTATATAAAAAACTCCAACTCAACTTACCTCAAACTTTCAATAAAACTCCTAGATATTTCAAAAAATTCCTCAGTTAAATTAAAACCTATTATTAATTCTATAACCTTAGTTTTAAAAACAAAACTAAATAAATTATCCATACTACCTTATTCCTTAAAAAAAACTCTTACATAATTTAAATTTTATCTTACTAATTTCCTTACATATAATTAAAATAACTTCAAATTAAAAACTCAAACTATTTTTATAAACTACTATAACTTTAAAAATACTCTAATCTTACTATTCCAAAAACTAAATAAATAATAATAATATAAATAATACCTTATAACTCTTAAATAAAAAAACATAACTATATATTATATAATTAAATTTAAACATATTTATACTAAATTCAACTATACTAATAATACTAAAATCTTTACATTCTATTAAAAACTAAAATAAAATATTAAAAATAAACTTATCAAATAAAACAAACCTAGTAACTTTATCATATATATAAAACTCACTATTAAGATCAATAACTAACTTTTTAAATATTACTATGAGAAAAATAAATAGTAATAACCTTAACAACCTAATAATAAACATAAATATCAAAAACCACTACATAACTACTAAAACTAATATAACAATTAGAAAACCAGATAACAATTTACCCCATAATAAAATATATCTTATAACTATTATAGTAAACCTATAAACCTTACTACTAAAGCTACTATTAAAAATAATAAACAATAAAACTTTAAATATTATAATTATAACAAACTAAAACATATAACTAAAAACTACTACTCACCTAAATACTAGCAATAAAAATAACAATTTTAGCTAATATTTAAACAAACCTAATAAATTAATATTACTAAAAAGGAAATACCCTATATGTTTCTAATTTAAATAACCTATTTTAATAATACTTATATCATACACTAAGGATCCAAAAACAATACAGAATAATACCCTAAAAAACCTTCTAAATAATCAGAATATAACACTACATTATATAATATACTACTATATATTAAGAAGATACTAATAGTAGCTACTATTAAAAAAAACTTCATACTAATCCTTAAACAAAACTAAATATAAAACAATAAAATAATAATCTTATAACTATAAACAGCTAAAAAAAACTTTACTATAAGTTCAACTAAACACCTAATAAATAACTACTATAGAAGATTTAATATTAAATCTAACAAAAAATCAATACTAGAAGAAACCTACCTCTCACTCAAGCTTTCATATAACAACTTAAAATAAATAATAGAATATTAATAAAAACCCTTACTATAATTAAATACTATAAGCTAGAACGCAAAGTTAAAAAACAACTCGACAACCTCTACTAACAAAAACATATTAAAATTAGTCTAGAAATCTATATTAATCCAAACAACCCATTTAGATCAATCAACAATAATACCAAATCAGACAACAATACTATTATAAACTTAGGATCCTCTATTTCATAACAACCAAACAACAAAGAAAGCAAGTAACTTAAAATCAAAAAAATTCACCTAACTCAAAATAAACAATTCATCATATTCTATAGAATTCCAAACAACCATACCTTAAACTACTCCAAAACAATCCTCTACAACATAAACAACAAACTTCTACAAATCAATCACCTAACTTACTAAACCATCTTTTAAACATATTATATATAAAACAACTATATACCACACCTTAATAGTAAATTCAACAGACAATTCTTCCTATAATAATTTAAATATAATCTAATTCCAAATATATACCTCAATATAAATCTACTATTTTAAAAACTTTAACATTTTAATAAAAATAACTTTACAATATTCATACCTAGTAAAAACTACCCTATAGTATACACAAACAATATTATTAATAAATAAATAAACTATAAATTAAACTATTATATAATTCACTATATTAACAAAATAAACAAATAGCACTATTAATACAATAAACTTCAAAAATAAAAAAAGACACTAAAAACAAACCAATACTACCAATACTAAAATATAGAAAATCAATACTTAGTAAAACACTTTTAAAAAAAAGATCGTAACTTACTATTATAAAAACAAAATAATATTAAAACAGAAATACTATAAATAATCAAAAAACTAAACTTACCTACCAAACAAAAACAAAAAAAAATAATATAGATAAAATCCTTATACTTAATAATAATAGAATATAATAATAAACACCTTTACCTTAATATTATAATAAATAGATATAAGATATAAACCCTAATTAATTATAACACTTAAGAAAACTTCATATTACTATAAATAATAAATAAACAACAAATCCTATAAATAACAAAAACTAAACTGTACTAACTACATACTATTAAAAAAAAGTATTAAATACAGTAGAAATATTATTAATTTAGAAATTATGCACCTCCTTTTAAACTACTATAACCAAAAAGAAGACTACACTTTTAATATAATAGAAATAAGTAATCAAAAAATCATCTTAAAAATCCTATAATTACAAAAAAATAACTTACAAATAGATTAAAAAATTAGCTAACTCTAATAGAAAGATTCAATCCCTAAAAACTCTCTAGATAATAAAATCCCATATAAATTAAATATAACTTTAAGAACACAAAGATTTATTACCTACCTATAAATTAAAAACATAATAACCTAAATATTAAACATTATAAAAATAGCAAGAGTCAACAACAAGATAAATCAACTTTAAACTATCCCTAATAAATACTAAATTTATAAAATACTTTTTACAAAAAAACTTAAAACTAGACTACTAAAACACACAAGCTACAATCACAAAATCCCTTTAAAAAAAAACCTAGATTTAGTAAAATCTATAGACTTGATTAAATAGAAATAGAAGTACTTAATAAGTATATTAACAAACACCTTAAGAAGAATTATATCAAACACTTAATATTACTAATAAGAAACCTAATCCTATTCATACCCAAAAAGAATAACAAACTACAACTTTATATTAATTATCAACAACTTAATAATATAACAATCAAAAACTAATACTTATTACTACTTATATCAAAACTATAAAACTAACTTTATAGAACTAATTAGTTTATAGCTCTTAATCTTAAAAAAACTTACAACCTTATTTAAATTAAAAAAAATAAAAAATAGAAAACCATTTTTAGAATAAGAAAAAAACTTTACAAATACCTTATAATACCTTTCAAACTTACTGATACACCTATAACATTTTAATCCATAATTAACTACATACTATATAAATACTTAGATATCTTTTATATAATATACCTCAATAATATCCTTATCTACTTAAAAATACTTAAAAAACATAAAACATATATTTATAAAATACTTTAAAAACTTTAACAAACCAAGCTACTAATCAAACTAGAAAAAAACGAATTTCATATATAATAAATAGAATACTTAAAATTCACTATTACACTAAATATAATCAAAATATCAACTAAAAGAATTCAAACAGTTAAAAATTAACCTAAATTAATAAATATCAAAAAATTTAAGCTTTCCTTAAATTTACTAACTTCTACTAAAGATTCCTTAAGGATTATATAAAAAAAATAATCCTACTTACTAAACTTATATAAAAAAACACTAAGTTCAATGAGACTAATAAATAAAAAGAAATATTTTAAAATATTAAGAATTAGATTATCTTAAAACCTATTCTTATAATTCTAAACCCTAATAAACCATTTAAAATTAAAACTAATACTTCAGACTTTACTATAAGAAGACAACTAAAATAACAAAACGCTAAAGGAATACTTTACCTTTACGCTTTCTATTCATACAAACTCAATAGATTAAAACTCAACTACTAAATCTATAATAAAAAACTTATAACTGTTATTAAAATATTTCAAAAATAAAAATTATAACTCTTAAGAATTAAATATAAAATTCAAATTTATATAAACTATAAAAACCTCATATACTTTATAATATCTAAAAACCTTAATAAATAATAAATTAAATAATTAGAATTTCTTTTAGAATTTAACTTTTATATTATCTACTATAAAGGAATAGAAAACCGAAGAGCTAACATACTTAATCAAAAACCAAACTATAATATCTTAATATTAAAAAAAATACAAATTATCCTCAAAATAGATATAAACAGAAACCTTATACCTATATAAAAACTACTCTTAATTATTAAACAAATTAGTACTAATACAACTAGAAGAATAATATATAAGATAATTAGAAATATTCATAATATACTAATATATAAATACTAAAAAATCACTAAAACATTCAAAAGGATTTAATAATACTATAACAAAAGAATTATATAACAAAACATAATTAATATAATTAAAAATTATAAAACTTACCTTAAAAACAAACCTAGTTAATATAAGTTTTATAGTAAATTATAACTCCTACTAATACCTTAAAAACCCTAAGAATTAATTTCTTTAGATTTTATTATTAAACTACTAAAATCACAAAAACTACTTATTAAAATACATTATAATAATATCCTTATTATAGTAAAACAACTTACTAAATATACTTACTTTATTCTTTATAAAAAATCAAATACTATAAAAGACCTTATATATATCTTTTTTAAAACTATTATTAACTAATATAAACTACTTTAAGAAATTATATCTAATAGAAATAAACTCTTTATATCTAAGTTTTAGAAATTCCTAATTTTATAACTTAAAGCGAAATACTACCTATCTACTGCCTTCTACTTATAAACTAATAGCTAAATTAAACATATCAACTAGATCCTTAAAATCTATTTTAAATACTATATTAACTACTAGTAAAAAAATTAAATTACCTTATTACTAATAACCTAATTCACCTATAATAATATAATAAGAAAAAATACTAAAAAATCACTTTTCTACTTAAATTACAAATTTAATCCTATTATATATAGAGAACCTTAATAAAGAAAACAAATAGTAAAAACAATAGCAAATATTTCAAAACTTTATAAACTCTAAAACAAACTCCTAAAAAAACTCAAATTCATCAGACAATAAATATATAAATATACTAACACTTTAAAAATTAGAAGATTAATCTTTAAAAAGCAAAATAACATCTACCTTACTAAATAAAACATTAAAACTAAATAACTAAATAATAAATTAAATTTTAAAAACATTAAATCTTTTAAAATTATTTATAAAATCTCAAATATTAACTATAAACTCTTACTACTAAATATTATAAAATATTATCTAGTTTTTTATATTTTACTTCTCAAACTAGTATTAAAAGATCTCCTACAAAAGATTATATCAAAATTAACTTAAAACAAAAATATAAAGTAAAATGAATTATTAACTATATTAATTAACAAAACAACACCAAAATACAATACCTTATTAAATAGAAAGAATACAATCACATAGAAAACACATAAGAACTAATATCTAGTATTAAGTACTTCAAAAAACTTCAAAAATACTAAAAACAATAAACCAACAAACTAACCATAATACTTATAACTCAAGTCAGTAGACTAATTCGTATTTAATACCCTTAATCTAAATATTAACTAGATAAAAAACCTCAAAAAAACAAAACATTTCTATACCTAAAAATACTATACCCTAAGAATTAAAAACCACTAGAACTCTCTACTAAAAAACTTAAACCAACAAAATCCTCCCTAATACTAAATAAACCCTAATCAGTATTATTAAGTATACCTAACAACTAAAAATCACTTACTACTTACTACTTATAAATACCTAATACCTATTCTAAAAAACTACTTAAAACAAAATTAATACTATCTTCTATATCTACTTCTTATATTCCCTTTTAAAATACCTCTAACTATCTCTTATAAACCTTTTTTTATATTATACAAATTCATAATAAATAACTAGTAGTTTCAACTATCTAAAACTATAATTATATAAACTAAATATAAAACTTTAAAACCTCTTTACCAACCTTCTCTTCCTTTTCATCCTACTCTTTCTATTAAGAATTCAACCTTTACACTACAACAAAATCAGCAAAAACGCATATATAAAACAAAAAAAACATATAAATAGAAGTTATAAACACCCTATCATAAAGCTTCTTCACTGCAATACACAAATAACACCTTAATAAACCCTTACTAAAATAACAAACAACCTTTATATAGAAACATCAAATATAAGATATATCAAAATCAATTAAACAGTTCAATATAAACTCTAATAAAGCAACATACTTACAATCCTTAACCTAAATCCTAATAAACTTTTATTTAGAAATACAACCTAATATAATATCAACAATAAAAACAAAAAGAAAAAAAAACCTATACCTAAATAAAAATAAAACTACCTACTTATATAATCTTAAAAATAAAACTTTTAGAAAAAAAACTTAATATTATAACTTATTAGAACTATAGAACTAAAAAACACCCCACAAAACACCTAGTAATTACAAAACCTTTATATACAAAATAACATAAAAATAACAAAAATTCTACTTAATATAAAAGAATTATAATATAAATTATATAATAATAAAAAAGACTAACTTATAATAAGTAGTCTACAAACTAAAACTAATATACTAAAAGTAATCTATACTAAAAACCAATCTCAAAATATTAATCCCTAAAATTAAAACTTATATATAGGATAGACTTAAATCTACTTAAAAACAAACTCCTATAACTCTTTAATAATCAACTTATAAATCTCACTAAAAAACTTCTAACCTTATTCTATAATTATCTTATAAACCTCTTATTAAACTTATACCTAATTACTATAAGACCTAAAAACCTAATCTTATCAGCATGATGATAATACTATTACCTACGCCTCATAACCTCAACTTACTACTAACAAACTCACCTCTACTAGACCTAAAGCTAGCTATAATATAATACTTATCATATCTACTTATACTAACTAAATCCTCATAATCAGAATATTTCAGAATAATACATATTATATTACAAAAATATTATAAATTATATATTATATATTATATATTATAAATATAAATATATTATAAATATAAATATATTATATATACTTATATTATAATAGGTATTTCTTTCTAATATATATTTGCAATATAATACAAATATATATATTTATACTTATCGTATTTATAATATATTACATATTATAAGCATAATAATATATCTTATATTTATTATACTTACCTTATAATATAAATATGAGTTTAATTACAGTTAAATATATTAGATATATTATTATGAATAGTATTGTTAGAATAAAGTATTAATACTATATATATGTATCTATATTAAGGATATTAACTTATAATAAGAATCAATAAAACAGAATCAGGATTATATCTACTAGATACTACTATGATATATATACAAACTATAATTAATAATAGGAAGTTGACTTATGTAATTTAATTTTATAATAATAAAAAATAGTTAAATATGCAAAACATATCAATATTATTTCTATTTATATATAGATATAATATTAGGAGTGAAGTCAATACTTTATTAGAGAAATATTAAAAAGCTAGAATAAAGTTAATTAAAATCGAATTAATTTAATAATCCCCCAATAGATTAAGGTAACTACTAAGAAAGGAATTTTATATTAAAAACTACCTAGATTAAACTAACTATATTTATTTACTATTCTACTATGAATTGTTAAGCTTATAGTAAACTAGCTAAATAAATAAATAGTTTTATTTCATATTTATTATTAGAAACCCAAGCCTTAAGACTTATATAAGATATTATAATTAAAGCCCTATATAACTACTATTCCTATAATCTAATAAAGAGTTTTCACTTGAAGTATAAACTCTTTAAGCTTATTATAACTCTATTAAAATACTACTAAATTATCTCTTATAACTAGCCTCTAATATAAATAACATTTCTACTTAAATTCAATTTAATAATAAATAATAGATTATATAAAAGAAATAGAAAATAGCAAAGCCTAATAGTAGATATTAATACTTTAGAGCTCTTAAATGAAACTCTAAAAAGCTAGTAACAACCTAATTTAATAAAAAGTAAAAATTGATCTTTTTAAGAAGTCTTTATATAATTCTAAAAAGACTATTAAATAGTCCTATAAGTAATATAAATACTTTATATAAAAAAGAAATTACTCCTTAATAATACTTCGTTTAATAGTAATACTATCTACTTTCTTATATAGCAAGTAACTATTGAGTTAAATATAATACTAAAATAGCTAAGATTATAGTAATAAGTAATGAAGCAATTAACCTACTTATTTACACTAAGGAAAGTACAGGGATTATTATATAGATTTATCCTTATAATAATAATATATATATATATATATATATACTATAATCTAAATATAGATATTACAAATAGAAGTAACTGATTATATATTATTTATATAATCAATTAATTATAATATTAATCAAGTTAAAACTAATACTAACTAGTAGTATTTTACTACTACTAATATTACTTACTATTATTAAATTATAAATTAGTAAAGAATAATTTAAAGAGATGAAATTATAATACTTCTTGAAGAAATCTCTAGAAATTGATATAGTAAAAATAGAGAACTTGAAACTATTATAATTATATATTACTCTAAAATACTAATGTAATCTCTAGAAACTTATGTAACAAAAATAAGAAAAAGAAACTTATGATAACTTATTAAATTAATATCATTTACATTTATTATATAACAAATTAATAATTAGAATCTCTATTAACTTATTAAAATATACGTATAGTAGTAAGTATGATAAAGTTAATATAAATAAAAGAGAAGATTCTATAGTAAACTATTATTCTCTACTACTATCTATTAATATCTTATATATATTTATTAAATAGAAGAACAAAAAAGATTAACTTAGTAATTATAATACTATAATAAACATTTTCTTGATAATAATAATAATTTAAAAACTAAAAGCCATTCAAACTATAGAATCTAGATTATAATATTCAAATTAATTTGAAATATTATAATTAGAAAAAGAAACCAATCTTAAATAAAACTTCGTTTTATTTCATGAAAGTCCTAAGAAATAATATAGAAACACTAATAACATAGAGCGATAAAACATATTTCCATAATACTTCTCCTCTATATAATATATATCTATAATAAATATTCTATGGAAATATCTAGGGAATTAGTAAACTTATAAAATTATAATAAATAATACTACAATTAGAGATATTATGGAACTATTATCTATTATTTCTATCTCTAAATACTTCCTGAATATTTATTAATATATTAATAATATAGAGTTTTAACTAATATGACTTATTAATAATATAGAGGTTTAACTAATATTACTTATTAATAATATAAGCAATACCAAATAAATATCTAAAAATATACCTATCTAACTAAATATAACTATTATATATTTTAGAAATCTAAGGAAGAAAATATTTAATCGCTAATAATAAAAGCTAAAGTACAGAAAACAAACCAATTATAAATTAATATAAGAAAATAGATATGCATTCACAAAATAAAATAGATATTACTACTTAATCAATAAATATTACAGTCCTTATTTTTGAATCTACTTTCTATAAAATATTAAAAAGAAGTACTACTCTACATATGAGCAAATATATGTAATAATAACTTATAATGCTAACTTTTCATCTCTGATCATTTCTATCTACTATTAATAGTACATTTATAGACCTATAATTAAATAGATTAAACTAGTAACCATATTAATTTTAACCTTATAACTAACTCATTAATCATATTATTCTTTGATATATTATCAAGTATAATATCAAAGTTAAAATCTACTTTAAAGGATTCTTTGAAGTTTAAATTACAAAATATATATGAAATTGTATTAGAAGAAAGCTTCTACTTATTAATTATAATTCGTTTAATAGATATATATACTTCTAAAGTTAAGACTCTTAGAAAAGTATTTATAATTAAAATATAATAGAACTATACTAATTATAAGTATTCTCTTAACTTATTATTTTACATTATATTTCTCTCTTTAAATCCTATTAAGGACTTTGAAGAAATGAAAAATAATTCGAATACAATAATTTATAATAATAAATTTAGAAGCATATTCTAGTAAACTAAGATAAAAACATCAGTTAATATATATCAGAACGTTTTATTAAGAAGAAAGCTACGGTATATCTTATAATAGAAATATAAATATGAATAATATATATATTTATTACTAAATATAAATATAGAAACAATAAGATTTCTATCTTAAAACCTTATAAAATACTTACTAAAAAGTCTTTCAAACCTAAAAGAAAATATATCATAATGTAATAGAAAACAAATACTATAGTTATATAAAAATTATTTTATTAGTAGAAAGATATGCTTCGCTATAAATAAAAAGGCTATAAACAAAGAACTAATAGAAATATTTAATACAAATATACTCATTTAAGAGATAGAAGAGAATATTAAATACAACTAGAAAAACTATCGATATTTGAAATAAGAAATTAAGAAACATTCAGAATATATTAAATGATTTTTATAAATTATAAGTTTATATTTATTATAAAGTAATGATTTCTTATATTAAAGAGCTTAAAAATAGAAGTAATTCTAATCTAAATAATACTATTCATATGAAGTATTAAAAGTATATTAAAATTAAACTTATACTTAGCTAAACTAAATATCTAAATAATTATATTCATATTTGAAAGTTTTATTATAGACATGAATTCTAATTAGAAAAGATATTAATTCAAAGTATAAAAGCCTTTAAGATTCTTAAGGTATTTCAGAAGAAAGTATTAAATATCCCTAAATAATATGTTATTTTTAATTAACCTTATAAAAGAATCAGAAACTTATTTCATAGAGTATATTGACTAAATGATAAATGTATAAGTAAAGATTATAATATCGTCAAAGACGAAATACTAATATTATTTACTAATCATATTAATTTTAGTACTAAGTTAGATTCTATAGAAAGAATAGTTAATAATATATCAATTAGGTATATATATATATTATAAATACTAATTATACTAATTCAAAATAACTTCTTGATTATTTGAATAATTACTATGATTAGAAATAAATTCATAATTCTTATAATGTATTATTGTTATTATAGAGAATAAAGAAATATAAATTTTAATATATTCATTCAAAATGATAGTTATATCAATATAATTAAAATGGTTAAAATAATAATTATCAGAATTAATATATTCGAATATATCTATTTGAACAATTAAGATTTATAAGAGAAAGTAAATAGAGAAATACATATAATTATATATTAAATATATAATATAATTAATACTATTCATAATAGTATTAATAAAATTAAACCAACTATTGATAAACTATATAGATCGATTATAGAAATTCTCAAAACTCAATAATAATAATCTAGGTTAAAAAATAATTATTTCTCAACTATCATTCACCTCAAACTAACTATATATATAATAATAAAGAATATAACTAATATATTAATTATTAGTAATTATATTGATTTTTATACTAACTAAATAATAATAATACTTTGAAATTACTTTATAAGAAATTTTAAAAGAAAGGCATATATAATGAATATTAAATATATTTAAGATTAATCATAGAACACTAATTAATAAAATATTGTATTGAAAATGTAGAATAGTAATCTTATATTTTAAGAAAGCATTTACTATCAATATAAGATTGGTAGTAGAAATCTCTATATCTCTTAATAATACTATATTAATAGATATAGTTATAGAAATACTATATAATAAAATCAATAAAGTATTAGAAGAAAACTTTATGATAATCTACTTTATAATTATAAATAGTAAAATGAAAATAGTTAAATCTAAGAGACTTATAGAAATTCTCTAGAATTATAATTAGTATTATTTTATAATACTAATTAGATTAGAAATCGTCTTAATTTTCCAATTCTCTAAATTTACAGTTAAAATACTCGTATATAAGAATAAGAAAACTATTTATAAGAAATATATCATAATTAAAAGCTTTTGAGAAAATCATATTTAATATCTAGTTCAACAAAACTTCTTTAAGAATAGATATAAGATTTAAAAATAGATAAGAGTCTTATATATTTTGATATAGTTTAAATCTCTATATTGTCTCGAAATATGAATCTTAATATTATGTTAATAATTGTTCTATTTCTTCTTAGTCTTCTAAATATAAATCAACTCTAGATCTATTTTATAAGTCTTAGTAATAAAATGAAATAGAAAAGAATATCTTTACTTATGGGAAAATAAAATATACTTCAAGTTCTTAGTTCAAAAAGATTTCTATAATAAAGTTATCAATTTCTTTCTAGAAATAGAAACATAATAATCTTAGTAGAAATTCAACTTTTTTCATATTAAAACATAAAAACATATCCTTAATAAAATAAAGTAAATAATAATTATTAATATGATTAAAGTAGTTATAAAGAGTACTATCAATGTTAAACAAGTAACAACATATTATATTAATTTACATTTCATTTTGAATATTACTATAAATTTAATATAGAAAGTATTATTAATATATTATATCTTAATAATGGTTTAATTACTTTTATTCTATACTTAAAATAGTATCTAAGCTCTACACCCTATATATAGATTTAACTATATATTTTACGTAATAATAGTATCTATACTAATACTAACTTATAACTAGTTAAGATAATCATAAAATTACTTGTTGCTATAAATAACTATACTCCTAGTTCTAATATTAAAGTCTATACTAATAGAAGACTTTATAGTAATAATTTATATAAAAAGAACCTTGTTAAAACTAAAACTCAATATATATAGCTAAGAATAACTACTAAAGTTATAGGGTTAAAAACCTTAATAATCTCTTAAAAATAGAATATAATAGAATACTTATAAGTACTAGATATCCTATAATTTATTATTCTCTTAAAACCTTTATAATAGAACTAAAATCTCTTCAAAATCTATATAACTATCTATAAAAGAATAATTATAAACTAAGTATAGAAATATCTAACTATAATTATTACAACTAAAACTACTAGTATATTAAACTGAGTTTTAATAAAGTTACTTTAAATATTATAATTAATAGCAAACTTGTAAGTATTTAAAAGGAAATTATCAAGGTATCTTATAAAGTATTATATTAAGCTAGTAATATTAGAGATTTAACTTTAATTAGATAATATCTTCATATTAATAATCTACTATAATACTAAGTACTAAATACTTTAGAATGTTATGATAATATAATGATAATAGTTTTAAAAGCTATTTAGTTATATTGAAAGTATTTATATTTATATAAATACTATTTATATATTAGCGATTCTTAATATATTAAGACTATAAGAATAAACTAAGTCTTATTATATTTATATAGAAATTATAAGTTAACTTATATTAATAGTAGCGAATATTTATATTAATAGTATAAAATCTAATCTTAGGGGTAAGTAAGGTTTAGTCTAAGAGATATTGAAGTCGTGGATATTGAAGTTAGAATAAATATTTAAATAGAGTACTTATTGTTAGTAGTAATTAAATATCTTAAGATATTTAAATTATATATTAATAATTATAAAAGTATAAGAATATAAAATTGTTATAAGTGAATTTATAAGTTATTTACTATTTATAAAAAAGTTAATATAGGTAAGTATACTAACCACTATAGCTATAAGGGGTTTAGCTTTAGATTAAGTAGAAGCTAACTATAGTAGTTAGTTGGAAGTAGGAAGGCTAAAGTTACACTTTAGAGGGTAATATGTCTACTAATAGTCGCAATAGAAAGCAAGCTATTAGCCCCTTCTTATCTTGATAATAATAAGTATATATTATATATAATTGATATATTAGTAATATTTATGATTATAAAACTTATAGAAAGTATCTCCATAGTAAGTATATACTATATGTTGAAAACATATTAGATTAATATATATTAAAGTCCTTTAGAAAAACATAATGCTAACATAAGATATAATTTTACTATTAAAAACTTAAAAAAGAAACTGATGGTATAAGTAAATAAAGATTCTACTAATTAAAACTTATAATAGTATTAGTAAAATTAAATAATATTATATTCTTTCTATAGAGAATTAATACAACTATGTATAATAAAATATCAGAAATAGCTAAAAATAGGTATTCTAAAGTTTAGCTAAAATAATTAAAAGTATAAATAGTTTTAATAATCTTATGTTAATGCTATTTGTTCTCAAAATATATCTACATTTCAATATATTATTATTATTATCTCTAGATAGAATAAAATATATAGTAGTGTTTTTAAAGAATAGTAGAAGGAATATATAGAATTTATATATAGTACTAGGTTTTAAATATTTTAAGGATATATAATAATCCTTATACTATATCTATCTATTAATCTTTATTATAATTAGATATATATAGTAATTATATTGAAGGTTTTTAATCTATTTAAAGTCATATACCTCTTAGTGATCCTTTAAAGGAAGCTATATCTAATAGTTAGCTCTTACCTTATAAATCCTATAGATACTAGTAATACTAAGGAAGTATTGTATAGAGAAAACTATAAGTAGTAAATATAGTTAGTTAGTATAATAGCTAATACATAGAGGATATATATATATACCTATATCTATTATAAGTACACTTTAAAAATTTATAATAAGTTATTATATAATATTAATACCTACTAGCTAGTAATACCTATCGCTAGCTATTTATAGTTACTAGCTACAAATAGCTATCGGTAAGAACTAATAATTAGTAGTAGTTACTATACTTAGTTTATAGAACTAGAAAGTCTATAACTATTGATTATACTTACCTACTTTAGGATTTAAACTTATTACTCTTATTATAAAATAGTAAAAACTAGCTAGATATTAAACTACTATATTAAATAGGTATAATTAGATATATATTTAGTTACTTTTGCTCTATACCTAGAATAGTATCTAAGCTCTTCACCCTATATATAGATTTAACTATAAATTTTACCTAATAACAGTATTCGTACTAATACTGGCTTATAACTAGTTAAAATAGTAATAAAATTACCCATTATTATAGATAATTATACCTCTAGTTCTAATATTTAATCCTATAGTAGTAGAAGACCTCGTAGTGATAATTAGGGAGAACTTCATTAAGGCTAGGGCTTAATATATATAGCTAAAAATAACTACTAAGGTTATAAAGTTAAGAACTCTTTTAAACTTCTTAGAAATAAGATAAAATAGAGCGCCTATAAGAGCTAGGTATTCTATAACTTATCGCTTTTCTATATTCTTTATAATAAATTTAAAATCCTCTTAAAATCTATATAACTACTTATAAAAAGAGAAATATAAAATAAATATAGTAATATTTACTTATAACCCCTATAACTAAAGCTATTAATTTATCAAATTAAGTTTTAATAAAATCATCTTAAAAGCTATAATTAATAAACAGCTTATAGATATTTAAAAAAGATGTCTAATTTAGCCCTAGATTAACTAGAGGCTAGTTATAGTAGTTAGTAGGGGGGTAGGAAGGCTGAAGTTATACTTTAGGGGGTAATATATCTACTAATAGTCATAGTAGAAAGCAAGCTATTAGCCCCTCCTATTTCTAGATACTTTAAAATATTATAGTAATATAATTATAAGGGTTTCAAAAGCTATTAAGTTACATTAAGAGTATCTATATTTATATAAATATTATTCATATATTAGCTATATTTAATATATTAAGATTATTTACTAATAAGAATAGGTTGAGTCTTATTATACTTATATAGAGATTATAAGTTAGTTTATATTAATAGTAGAGAACTTTCGTATTAGTAGTATAAAGTCTTATCTTAAGTATAAGTAGGGCTTAGTAAGGATATTAAGGTTATAGATATTAAAGTTATAATAAATATTTAAATAGAATGCCTATAGTTAGTAGTAATTAAATATCTTGAGATATTCGAATTATATATAGCCGTAAAAGTGTGAAGGCGTGAGGGCGTAAGGTTATTATAGAAGGAGTTATTAGTTGTTTATTATTAAAAAAGTTAATACAGGGTAGGTATACTAGCTGTAGCTATAAGGGGTTTAGCCCTAGATTAACTAGAGGCTAGTTATAGTAGTTAGTAGGGGGGTAGGAAGGCTGAAGTTATACTTTAGGGGGTAATATATCTACTAATAGTCATAGTAGAAAGCAAGCTATTAGCCCTGCCCTAGATTAACTAGAGGCTAGTTATAGTAGTTAGTAGGGGGGTAGGAAGGCTGAAGTTATACTTTAGGGGGTAATATATCTACTAATAGTCATAGTAGAAAGCAAGCTATTAGCCCTTCCTATAATTAGATATATATATCTATTAGAAAGGTTAAAGTTAAATTAAAACTCTTCGACTTATCTTAATCAATAGTAAAATATATATTATAGAAATAAAGAATGAACTTAATATTTTCTAAATAATAATAATTGAATTATAAGACAATTTTAAATTCAAAATAGCAGTAACGAGAATCTTTATGATAATAAGATTAAAAACAAAATTCTATTAGAAGAAATAATGATAATAGTAATACTTAAAAAGAAACTACAATAGTAAAAATAATTATATAAAGATCCTGCTTTTATGATAAAATTAATATCTTTAATACTATATATTATAATATCTATTTTATAGTAAAGGAAGTAGAAGTATTAGTAAAAACTCTTATATTTTATCAATATAAATTTGTTATAATATGAAATAGATTTTTCAAAGTGTTATATACTGAAGAATAAAAGACACTATTAATAAAGAGAATACCATATCATAGATACTTTCATATCTAAAAATATAAATAAATAAAAGTATTCAATTTCAGACTTAGTATTGAGACTAGAAATACTAGTAATATATTGTATAAGAAATTATAACTGATTGAAAACAACTGATATCTTTATATGATTATTAATAATATAATAAGTTAACTATTATTTTATATTAATATTATTAGTAATACTATAATCTACTACCCTTATATACATCTTTCTACTTCTATAATATCACTTCAATATACGTATAGGTAAAAATATAGCTAAACGACTTTATATTAGTAAAATTACTTTTTGACCTATAGTAATTATACGTAATAATACTATTATTATTATCATCTATCTATTATATAGTCTGGTAGAATTACGTATATACTAATATACAATATACTCTAATTACTATAAAAATAAACTTGAAATGAAAGCTTTATTATATAATCTATATTTTATAACTTTTAAATTAGATAACTTATATTTGAGTATTCTAAATCTTTAAATAGTTAATACTTTTAACTTCTACTTATTTAAATCTGATAAAAAAAGAAACATTCTAGTATATAAGATTTATAGTAAAGTTAAAGTTAATACTTATGAATAATAAACGTCTCATATCTAATAGAAATATAATTGTGTTTAGAAATAATAGTAATATAACCTTAATTAAAAAAATTGAAATAAGAGAATCAAACTTATTAACTATATATTTAATAAAGCAAAATTAATACATATTAAATAATAAATATAAAAAGTATATATAGTTTTAATGTACTAATTAGAAGTATATTTGAATTTTCTTTCTATATTGTAATATTAAAACCTAATAGAAGAAGATGTTAAGAAAGTTAATAAATACTCTCTATAGAAAATAAATAATTTAAAATAAAGCTTTAGTTATTTTGAAGGTTTCTAATCTATTTAAAGTCACATACCTCTTGGGAATCCTTCAAAGCAAGCTATACTTAGTAGTTGGCTTTTACGTTCTAAATCCTATGGATATTACTAATATCAAGAATTATTTAAATAGAGAACAAATTAGGTAGTAAGTGTAGTTAGTTAATATAATTACTAATAAATATAAAAGGTATATTAAAGAGAAAGTATAGGCCTATATCTATTATAATTACTCTTCAAAGGATTGTAATAAGTTATTATATAAAACCAAATATTAGCTAGCTAGTAATACCTACTACTAGTTATGAATAATTACTAATTATTAATAGCTATTAATAAGAGCTAATAATAACTAGTAGCAGTTACTATATTTAGTTTATATAACCAGAAGATTAGTAACTACGAGTCATACTTAACTATTATAGGATTCAAGCCTACTACTCTTACTGTAAAATAATAAAAGCTAGCTAGATATTAAACCACTATATTAAGTGGAAATTGAAATAAAACTTAATATTTATCCTTATTAATATTAAAGAAATACAACTTGATATTTTTATTCATAAATCTTTTATTAACAATAAAAGTATAATATTTTAATTAGAATTTACTACTATTCCAAAAATAGAAATCAAAATCAAAATAATAATATCTTTAAATATAAAATAATATTATCTACTTCTTCTCTATCAAATTAAAAAAGATTTATATAAAGTATACTAGTTTTAAAGTCTATATATAACCATAAAAGTTAATATAAAATATATAATCTCTACTACTTTTTAAAAAATAATGAAATATTTAAAGATTCTATAAGACTTCTAGGCAAGAGGTCTTAAAACTAAAGCAATTAGTATAATTAGTAATATATATCTAAAGAAGGGGAGGCTTTAGATATAAGAATGAAAAGGTAATACCTTTAGGTTAGGCGCTTAAGCTAGTATATAATATAGCTATAATATATAATATATATAGCTATAAGCCTACTTCTTAATACTCCCCCTCAGGCTAGACCTATAGCTAGTTAAATATATGAAAAAACTAGCCTGAAACCTCTAAAATACTAGTTTTGAGCTAAAAACTCTAAAACTAAAGAGTTTTTAAAAATAAGATACTTTTGAAATTAATAGTATTAATATTATTTAACTAAGTACTAATTAATCTAATTACTAGTAATCCCTATAGAAGTAATCTTTAATTTAAACTATCTACTATTCTTAGTAGTCTAATGAAATCCTTATATTTAATAGTATTTAGAATTTTAGTGAGGTTATTAGTAGCTATATTAGTATTTTTAATAAAATGTAAAGTAATTATATTATTATTATTAACCTTTTAAATAATCTATATATACTAAATATTGATATTCTATATATATACCTTATTCAGAAGGTTTATAATATTAGCTAGAGTATTAGTATTATTAGTAAAAAAGATTATAAATATAATAATCTATCGATCTAATAGCTACTTAATATATTATTAAATCTACTTAAGGGATATACTAATAAGTATAAAGTTAATAAATTCTACTTCTATAGAATTTAGAGTAATAATTATCTATTTCTTAGACTTCTAAGTAATTAGTAATCTAGTAAAATAAATAATATAGCTACTAATAGATATATATAATAGTTTATTATTAGTAAAAATAGTATTTATTATAATATAAAGATTTAGATTTATCTTAAGATCTATTCTTCTAAATATAATACTATAATTAGTAGTATTAATAAGATATTAAAAGAAGTATTTAATAGTATATTAATAAGTAAGAAAGGAGCTAGTATTTACTTAATATAGTTTACTTATAATATAAGTAATATCTAGTTAAATATTAATAGCTAACTAGTTAAAATAACTAGTTTATTCTATATAGAACTAATAAGATTAATTATTATATTTATCCTTTAACTATATAATTAGAAGGTCTTTATTAATAAATAGAAGGATTTTAATAATACAAAGTTTGTAATAGTTAAAATAGTAAAGAATAGAATTAATATATTTATATTAAGATAAAAAGATCTTTATAGTATTATAATAGATCTAAAATCCTAAGAACTAAATAGTAGTACTAAGATTCTTAAGAAGGTATATAGTTTTAAGTATTTTATAAACTTTTTTTATAATCTTAAATATGGGGATAACTATAGTATTATTATTAATATATATAAAAGTATAGGTATTAAGACTTTTATTAATAAAGAAGTAAATCTCCCTTTTAATAAGTATAAAGTTAATCTTCTTTATTTTAGTTATAATAAGCTAGAACTACTAAAAGGGGCTTTTATAGAAACTATATAGAACTTTATAGAATAATTAAATTCTATTTATACTATTAGTATAACTTATAGGTTAATAAATATAGATTTAAACGCTTTATAGTATTAGAATAGTAAGAAAGGTAGTATTAAAGTTATATATCTTATATAAGAAATAGTAGAATATAATAATAGTAAAGAAGAAGTATATAGTAGTAGTAGTTATTATAGTAGTATAAACCTCTTAAGATAACTAGTTATCCTTCTTATAATTACTATAAACTACTTATTAAGCTTTAAATCTTATAATATTATTTAAAGTATTAGTCTTAATATTATAGATCTATATATTGAGAAGGATCTTAGTATTAAAAGGCTTATTAATAATATAAAAAGTCTCTTTAGTAACTAATTAGTTAATTTTAATATTATATATAGGCTTCTAGTAACAAAGCTAAAGAGGATTCTCTTTTACTTCCTTAATAATATAAGGGAGAGAATAATCTAGAAGAAGAACTTTTAATAGTATTGTAATAGTAAGAAGAGTAATAATAATTAGAATATCTAAATTAATATAAATATTAGTAGTAAGATAGGCTTTTTTCTTATTATAAAGATAAAGATTATAAGCTTCTTAGTAGTAGCCTAATAGCTTTATTATAATAGTATAATAAAAATATCTTAAAGTAGATATAGGGAGAATACTAGCTAGTTCTATTATTAGTAGATTAGAATTTAAATTAAAGTAATCTAATTCCTACTTCTAAATAGTATTTATAAAGTTATTATCTTTTTTATTATTTATAATATTAATAGGTTTTAATTAAGTAATAATAATAAGAAGAAGTAGGCTTTCTAATAGTAGAGTTATATATTCTATAGTATGAGTATTATTAGTTTGATATACTTCTAAGGTACCTTTCTTTCCTTTTAATAAAGAGTTTATTATATTAGTTGTATTTTAATCTAAGACCTAATTAAAGTATTAAATCTATAGGTTAGGTTTATTAAATAGAATATTATGATTAATACTACTAAGTTTAGTATAATTATTAAGAAGATATAAAATAGTTTTATTAAAACTTTTATAAAAGTAAATATTATAGTAGTAAAGAACTTTCTTTATATTAGAGATATAAATATAATAGATGTAGTTATATAAAGAGTTATAGTTAATAAGAAAGCTTTTTATAGTATATACTTCTATCTTAATAATATAGGGAAGGTGTTTATTTTTCTTTTTATAAATATAAGTAATATATTTAAATATATAGATATACTTAATATATAGAAGCTTATGATTTTTAATTAGGTTTAATTCTTTCATTATAATTTTATAAAAGCTGAGTTTCCTTCATTAATTTGTAATAGGAGGTTGAAGATTTAAATAATAGTATTAAGAGTGTAATTCTAAAGTTCTTCTAGTAGATTGTTATTAATAAGTATAATATGAACTACTTTAATAATAATCTAACTAGTATATTTAATTATTCTATTTATTAATAGTATATAAGTAGTAGTTAGGTTAAACTAAGTATTTATAAAGTAGGAATTTCTAAGTACCTTCTTAAGCTCTAAAGTATTATTATAAACTTATAATTTTATAATTAATATAGTTATATTAATAAAGGTATTCTTAAACTTCTTAATAGCTTTAAGTATGATATTATAATAATAAGTATTAAGTAAGATAAACTAGTAGTAATTATTATAACGATTCAGAAAATAAAGGGTATACTTCTTACTTATTATTAATAATAGTTTAATTTTGATAAAGTTAAGATAAATCTCTTTACCTATTTAAATAAGAAAGAAAGAAGTATTATAACTCATAATCTCTATTAATTTAGTAAAATAGTATACTTTATAGTAGAAAGAGTTAATCTCCTCTTAAGTAAATTATATATTTATATAATAATAAGTTTTAATAATCTATAATAAATATATATAGATAAAGTATTAGTATATTATCTTAAGTATAAAATAAGCTTTTATTTTTACTCTAATTAGACTAAGAGTAGTATTAATAGGAATAGTAATATTATTAGAAGTATTAATAATATAAATATTATTTACTTAGTAGATCTTAATAAAGTTTTAATAAGATTGAAAATTAATAGGATTTATAGTATAGTAATTATACTTAATATAAGTTTTCTAAAGTCTACTTAAACTAAGTAAGTTAATAAGGTTAAGAAAGTTATATTTAACGTTTTTAATAGTTTAATTAATAGTTTTAGAAAGATTAGTAAGATCCTCTATTTAAAAGAAGATAGTATTTATATCTTCTAGTCTTACTAATTTACTATTAGTAGTAGTAAAGAGTTAAAGATTATTATAAATATTATATAATATAAAGAATGTGAGGTTGTTGAAAATTAAGCTAGAACAACCCGAATTAACTATAATATCTAAGCTTATAATAGCTTTATTATTAACTATAGTATTTACTACTTTAAGTATTATTAATAGCTTCTGAATAATAAAACTTCTAATAATAGAGCTATTAATAATACCTATAGTACTTTTAATAAATACTGATAAGGATGAGTTAGAAGTTAATACTTTAATATAGTTTTTACTATATATATATATTTCGTAATACGTATTATAAGTTAATTATAAAACTTATAATTAGTAGGGATAAAGTTAAAATAAGTAGTTTAGTATTTTAAAGTTAAGTAGTTTTCTTTATAATAAGGATATTTATTATCTTTCTTTTTAATTAGAATAGTAATAGATATAATATTTCTAATAGTCGTTATCTTATAGTATAAAGTAAGACTTATTTTTTGTTTTTGTATTTAGATAAAAGTATAAATAGTTTTAATAATATTAGTTTATATAGGTTTCTTATTATTATTAGTATAGTATTTATAAGTATTAAGTAATTTTAATTTAAAATAGTTAAGGAGTATAATAGCTTAGAAATAATTAGTATTCTAGCAATAGAGGTTTGTAATATAAATATATAAGTACTATATATATTTAAAAGTATTATAAAAAGTTTTATAGTTATAAATATTACTTTTAGCAAACTTATTAATAAGAATACTAATAGTATCTTTAGAAACCTTAGAAATATATTTCTCTAATACTCTTATAAATATGTAAGGATTACTATTATCTTACTATTTAGTATTAAGTAGTTTATTAATTAGTATATTATATAATAATATAAAGAAGTTATAAATAATATCCCTATTATGCTCTTATAATATATATATAAAACGTTTAATAAGTAGTTTAAATATATTAATATTAATATACTTCTTAATTTTATTCATTCTAAGTATAATATTAATTAATACTAATTATAATAATTAGTTTAATTCACCCTTAAGCTTTAGGATTAATAAAGTAACTATTTTATAATTAGAAATATTAGGTATTATAATTTAAAAGATCGTAATATTATATAATATATAATTAATATTGATAAACCATCACTATTATACAATCAGCCTAATATAAAAAATATAAAATAATACTACTATATTTAAAGTTATAAATAGTGAGAAAAAGGTAAAATAAATAAAGTTCTTATATTTTAAGTAAAAATACAAATTAGGCTTATAATTTATAAGGCTTCTAAATAGGAAATCTTAAAACTAAAGTAATTAGTATAATTAGTAATATATATCTAAAGAAGGAGAAGCTTTAAGTATAAAGGTAAGAAGGTAATACTTCTAGGTTGGGCGCCTAAGCTGGCACGTAATATAGCTGTAATATGTGATATATATAGCTATAAGCCTACTTCTTAACAGATTCTAATAATACTAAGAATAATTTATATTAACTTATACTCCCTCTATAAATACTTTATTAAATTAGATATTATAAAAAAAAACTTTTATTATTTATATTATTCCCACTTAATATAGTAATTTAACATCTAGCTAGCTTTTACCATTTTATAATAAGAGTAGTAGGTTTAAATCTTATAATAAGTAATTATAACTAGTAGCGATATACTTTCTAATTATATAAATTAAGTATAGTAACTACTACTAGCTATTAATACTTACTAATAGCTATTAATAGCTAGTAACTATTAATAGTTAGTAATAAGTATTACTAGCTAGCTAGTATTAGTATTATAATCCTACTATAATCCTTAATAGAGTAATTATAATAAATAGGTTTATATATTTCTATTTATTACCTATTGTATTAACTAACTACACTTATTACCCAAGGTTTCTTCTATTAAAATAGTTCTATAACATTAGTAGTATCTATAGGATTTATAAGACAAGAAAGCTAACGATTAGGTATAATTTCCTTCAAAGGGTTCCCGAAAGGTATATGACTTTGAATAGATCAAAGACCTTTAATACAACTAACATAATTAATATTCTAATATTCTAATAACTATATAAATAGAGGGAAATCCTTAAGACCTATTAGATTAATAACAAAAATAACCTTATAAATAATATAATTAAGGAATCTAATAATTAGACTTTACAAAAATTTATAATACCAAATAAGGTGATGAAATAAATCGAAACATGAATTATAAAAACTACTAATGGTAGTAAAAAGAAGAAATGAACATAAAAAGAAAATGTATAAAATAATACAAAAGAATAAAAAAGAGAGAAAGAAGTATATTGAAATAAAAGCTTAAAGTACTGAGTATAATATTAAATAAGAGGTATATTTTGCTAGAGAAATACTATTTATAGCATCTTTATAATTTCTAGTATAACTGAAAAGATTTATATAACTAGAGGCGATTTTATACGATTTTGTATTTTATACTATTGTTATATTTTACATTAGTTTTACATTTTGTACTACGCATTTAATACACTTTAGCTATGAAGGAAAATATAACTAGTATTAGGTTAAATATAATATTGGAATAGTTAAAACTATAATAATAGATAACTAAGTAGTTAATTTATTTATTTAAACTAAAGAGAGTAAAGGTATTATTATATAGATTTATTACTATAGTATAGAGTATATATATATACTACAACCTAAACATAAATATTACAAATAGAAATAACTAATTACACACCATTTGTACAATTAATTGATTACAATATTTACCAGTTATAAACTAATAATGACTATATAATATCAATTAGATATTGATTAGATACTTATTAGAAAGTTCAAATACTTCTAATAGTTCTTATAAACTAGCCTATTCCTCAAAATCTAAATATGAATTAACAATATTTATATAATATAGTAATCTTAATATCATTAAGATATTAATATATCTTTTTAGTATTTTACTAAGTACCATAAAAGCCCCTATGATATTACTTAAACCCCAAAGAAAACTTACTATTTCTATTAAAAACTTAGATATATATTTACTACGCTTTTACTAAGTTTAAAATAACTATAAAATAAGTAAAAGCTACCTAAAATAAGAGATATTTAGCAAACTATTTCTAACTAGTTCTTTGCTATTAAATTTAAATAGTTATTATTATCTTTAATATTAACTAGATAGATTACTATATTTTATTCTATGACTACTACATAATTATAAAAAACCTTAACATCCTTAGTATGCAGTCATGAAACTATAGCTAACTATAGCCCTTGGTTTAAACAGAACTAATAGTTAATTAGAATAAAGATATATAAATAATAAGTATAGGAATATTTTAAATTACCTTAATATTAATATAATACTACTATAATGCTACTCTTTCCTACTATAGAAAACTATATGTATAAATAGCTATAACTAGTAAACTCTACTTAACCTTTACTTTAAATAGACATATAACCTAATAGATAGATTCTCTAGTTATTTAGATATATATATTAGCTAATATTCATATACATTATAGTATTAAAGATTCATTTAGTACTAAATATAAAAAATACTTTACCTACCTACTAGTCGCTTCCAATACTAGTTTTAACCTTTATAGTTAGATAAAAGAATTATAAATAAAAAAGACTAATCTCCTAGAAAGGATTTCTTAGGAAATAGATTAATATAGCTACTGATATCAATGTTATGATAACAGATAAAACTAGAGAAATATAGAAATCAATAAACAAATCTTTTTCTTAATCTCTACATTAATAAACAATAAATCTTTTATTTCTATTTGAATTAATAATAATAATTATAACCTTTACGGAATGATTGTTAAAGAATTTATAGAACAATAAAACGTATTAAAGATTTAAGCTTTAGGACTTATATAAGATATTATTAATAGGGCTTTATATAACTACTACCCTTATAAGTTAGTAAAGAGTTTTTACCTGAAGTATAAATTCTCCAAGTCTATTATAACTCTATTACAATACCAACAAAATATCTCTTATAATAGGTTTCTTATGTTAATAAACTTCTTAATTAAATTTATCTTAATAGTAAATAATAAATTATATAGAAGAAATATAATAGTCAAAGATAATAATAAATATTAATACTTCAGAACTCTTAATAGAAGTTCTAATGGATTAATAGTAGATTAATTTAATAAAAAATAAAAACTAATTCTTTTAGAAAGCATTCATATAATTCAATCAAGATTATAGAATAGATCTATAAATAATACAGATATTTCATATAAAAAAGAAATTACTCTTCATTAATATTCGTATTAATAATAATACTTTCTACTTTTCTATATAATAGATAACTATATAATATAAATTAAAAACTTATCAAGTTTCTATTAGACAATTAAAGGATTTCTAATTGGTTGTATAAGTTAACTTATTATGTAAAGTTTAAACATAAATTAGTAGTTTTAATATAATATAAAGACCTTAGTATAAACAGAATATTAGTATATTCGTCTAATATCTTACTGAATATCATAAGAACTCTTATTATAATATTTATATCCTTAAGAAGATTTATTGCTTCTATTAGGAATTTAGATAGATATTTATTAAATTATTTATTAAGTTTATATTAATTATAGAATAAGTAAGAAGATATTCTCAAGTAAGGGATATTTAGTTAAACTATTCTAGTTAGCTCTTTCTTATTAAATGGAAATAGTTATTACTAGTTATAATATCAATTAGATATACTACTATATTCTAATCTAATATTATTCTATCATAATGATAAACCTTTACACGTTTAAAATAAAATTATAAAGTTATAATTAATTATAATTAATTATAATTCTTATCTTAATTAGAATTAATAATAAATTAAAATAGCAATATATAGATCATAAATATAAGAATAATTTGAACTATCCTAATATTAACATAATACTATTATAATATTACTCTTTCTTATTATAAAAGACTGAATAAATAGATAGCTATAACTAATGAACTTTAATTAATTCTTATTATAAATATATATAAAGTTTAATAAGTAAGTTTTATATTTATCTAAATATATTTATAGATTAATATATATATATATATATATATATATATATGTATTGATATTAAAGACTATTCTATAACTCAATATAAAATACATTTTATTTGCCTATTAGTAACTTCTAATAGTAATACTTAGACTTTATAGTTATATAAAGAGATTATAAATTAAAAAGAAAACACCTAAGGTTTTAGAAGAAACTCTTTTAAGAATAAATAAATATAATGATTAATAACAACAATATAATAATAGATAAGACTAGAGAGATATAGAGAGATATAGAGATAAATAGATAAGTTATTTCTCTTAGTCTTCATATTAATAAATAATAAGTCTTTTGTTTCTATTTATATTAATAGTAATTATAATTATACTAAAGTATTTAGTAAGAAATCTATAATATAGTAGAGTTTTATATCAGTCATATTATTATAATTATATTAGTTCAATATTAATCTAAGTATTCACCATCAACCTTGAATTCTTGAAATAATTAGAATATATAGTAATTCCAATATATAGATATTTAACTCTTATTTCATATAATATTAAGAATAATATAGTTAGTCATTCTTAAAAAGCTATGATTATCATATTAAAAACCTATTTTAAATTATATATAAAATAAAATACAAATAGATATAATCAGTAGTTTATTATTTAAACTATTAGTAATATATTAAAAGAGATATATATAAAGAGATTTATGAATTCTATTTAATTACTAGTTATAATTTCTTCTAGTTTAAGAGAAGGAAAATAGAAGTAAGTAGTAATTAAATTAGTACTATTACAGAATACTATAGAAGGCTTAAGACTCTAGTAGATCTTTATAGAGATTTCCTAATAGAAATTATAAGGATTTCCCTAAGACTTTCTATTAGAAATTACTAAGATTTCCTACTAGAAATTACTAAGATTTCTTATAGGATTTCTCTAGGATTTCCTATTAGATTTCCTAGAGAATTCTTAATAAAGATACTTTAGAAATCAAAGTAGATTCTATATAAAATAAAGGAATTATTAGGTTTTACATTATTATTTTATTAATATTAAAATATAATAATTAGTAGTATAACTTATTTTGTATTATTAAAACTTTATTTTATTTTATAAATAGCTAATTAATATAACTAGAGAATATTAAATTAATAATAAACTTCTAATATTAGAAAATAGTTAAAATATTTCTTATTTCTTAGAAAGTTATATCATTAAAATAATATAAAGGTTAGTAGATAATAAGTAAAGTTAATATTATAAATATTTAATTAATATAATTTATATTTCTATTAAAGCTATTTTAAGTAAATTTAATAACTTCTATATATAATATAAATTCACTGTCTTTCTAAGAATATTTAATATAATATAAAATTGAATTATTAGAATTAATTAAAGAAGCTTTTTAAAGTTATCTTATACTATTTACTATATATTAATTCCTAGATATATAGGTAAAGTAGAAATATAAATTTAAGCTTTAGTTTTAATAGTTTATTAATAAGAATTGTAATTATAATAAAACTAGAAGAAGATTAATATTCAGATAACTTCTATTTATTATAATAATTAATTATAAAATCCCTTAGAAAGACAATTATTTCTGTATAATACTTTTTCAATTTATATTCAAATAGATTTCTATTAAACTTAAGATAAAGAACTTAAGAAATTAAAAGTTCTAGAAAATTAAGAATTTATAAAAATCCCTAATTAAATCTAAGCAGTTTAAATTACATCTTTCTAATTTAATCCCTATTTAATAAAATAATCTTGTTACTTATTCTTCCAGTTAAATTTATTAAATTTAAATTAATAATCCCAATAATTTCCCTTTAACTATAGCTGTTTAAACTAAGTAGAATTCTATTTAGAATATTAAGTTTAATTCTTATATAGTTAATATTAAAATATAAGTTTAATATATTTAGATCTACTCTTCTTGTATTTAATAAAAATAGAAATATCAAAATAGTAATAGAAAGTTACTAAGAAATATTAATAAATATTATCAAATACTAAGAATTATATATAAAATCTCCTATATTTATAATACTATTAGTAATTCATAAACCTATTAATTCTTATTAAAATGTAATTCTTATTATAAAGAAAGTAAATATACTTCTTTATCTACTTTTTAATCTACCTCCTAATCTACTTCTTAATCTACTTTATAATTAATTATGGAATCTACTTTTAAACCTAAGTAATTACTAGAAACTATTAGTTATATTTTATTAAATATATAGAATATTATAATTAGCATAAAATAGAAGATTAAATAATAACCCTTTAGAATTACTATGAAAATTCTGTTTACTAATTATAATAAAAGAAGAAGGTAATTTAAAAATCAATCTATTAAATATAAACTTTAAGCAATTACTATAAAATTATAAATTTGAATTAGAGGAAATTAGATTTTTTAACCCTTTCAATTAATATAATCTTCCTAAAGAATTCTATATGAAAGATATTAAAAAGATTTATATAAATATAGAATGATTTATTAAAATAATAAAATTCTATATAAATAACTCTAACTACCACTATTTAATACTTATTAAAAATATATTTTAATATTTCTGTAAAACTACTTATTATTAATCTATAATAAACCTGACTTATAAATAATAAGAAGTATTTTAATATCACTAATATAATCTTACTAATTAGATTACCCTAATTAAAGTTAGATTTAAGATTTCAATTTAAATAATAGAATAAGAATTTAAAGAAATCTATTATACTATAGATAATATTTATAGTAAATTAAATCCTAAGATATTTACTGCTAAAGTTATAAATCTTAAAAAATGAATATAATATTGTAAATTTAAATTTTTTAGAGTAATTCATAATAAATTAGACTTTAATATAATTATAAAAATTCTAAAACTTAAACTAATTATTAAAAAAGATAAATAGATCAGATTTATAGTAAATTATTAAAATAGATAAGTAAGAAATATAACTTCTAGAGAATAGAAAAACCTAAGAAGAAAGCCTATATAAAAATAATAAAATAGATCTTAGAATACTATAAATTAAATAAATTACTAAATAAATCAACTATATAAAATATAATTAAATCTTTTCATATAATCTTCACTTAGATTAAACTAGGTTAATTAACTATAGTATACTATTAAAGAAATAACTTATTTTATTAATTAATTTAAAAGAAGATATTTAATTAATATAAAGTTCCCTTTTATTAGAAAAAGATAGAATAAAACTTATAAGAAGATATAATTAATTTAAAAGAATAAATTAAAATATTAAACTAAGAAAGAGTATTTAACATTAATATCTCAAGTTAAATCTTATTAATAAAAATAGATTATAGAATTTTATAGATATTTGAATCTTTAATCTTCATAGTTATATTAATAATATAATTAAAAAAGATATAAAAGAAGATTCCTAAGAATAATATAATATATATATTACTAATAATAATTATATAGCTATAGAATTAGAAAACAATACTTTAGAATTAGATTAAATAGAAAATATCAAGTTTATTTCTAATAAATATATTCTAAGTAACTATTAAGAACTATTAGAATATTAAAATAACTTCTTTATTTCCTTAAGATATTTTACTTATAATAAATTGATAAATAAGAAATATAAAAAACGAAAGTCATATTATTAAGATTACTAGAAGAAGATTAAGCCTTCTTAAGAAGATAGTTTTTTAGAATTAAAATCCCTTTTAGTAATTATATTATTAATTATTCTATATAGAAATACCTTTATTTATATTAAGATATAAAATATATTAAATAGTACTATTTGTAATATATATATTAATACTAAAACCATAAAATTCCTTATTTAAAAAAGTATCTTAAATTAAATATCTAATTATTAATTTAATCTAGATTTAACTATATAATTATTAGGAGTAAGAACCTTATAAATAATAAGTTAAACTATATTTTCTTTATTTTACTAAGAAATAATAAATAATTCCCTTAAAGTTATAAAACTTAACTTTAAAGCTTAAATAGTTAATAAATTTAAAGTTAGAATCTTATTTAACTAGGAATTTAACTTTTCTAATAAGAATAATATTCTTAATACTATAGAAATTATTAAAATTAAATTATACTAAAGCTTTAAAACCCTAATATTAATATATATTAAAAGGATATTTAATATCTATCTAGTGAAATTAGTTAGAAATCTAATAATTCTTCTAAAGAATTTAATATATATTCTAATTAATACTTCCTAAAATTTAAAATTAATTTAGTTACTTTTACTCTATACTTAGAATAATATCTAAGCTCTTCACCCTATATATAGATTTAACTATAAATCTTACCTGATAATAGCATTCGTGCTAATACTAGCTTATAACTAGTTAAAATAATAATAAAATTACTTATTATTATAAATAATTATACCTCTAGTTCTAATATTTAACCCTATACTAGTAGAAAACCTTATAGTAATAATCTATATGGAGAAAACCTTATTAAAACTAAAGCTTAATATATATAGCTAAAAGTAACTACTAAAATCATAAGTTTAAAAACCTTTTTAAACCTCTTAAAAATAAGATAAAATAGAACACTAAAAACTAAGTATTCTATAACCTATTACTTTTCTATATCTATACCTTTATAATAAAACTAAAATCTCCTTAAAATCTATATAGCTACATATAAAAAGAAAACTATAGGATAAGTATAGAAGTATCTAGCTATAACTATTATAACTAAAGCTATTAATATATCAGACTAGGTTTTA
>QAPG01000125.1:0-101756 GCA_004366825.1 Colletotrichum spinosum | reverse complement strand
GGGGGGGGGGGGGGGGGGGGGGGGGGGGGGGGGGGGGCCCAAAGGGGTGTGTATGAAGAAAAGGACAGTAGTGTCGAGGAGGGATCGCTGAAGGATTCGTTGGCTCCCGGAGCTGTCGGGCGGGAATCGGAGGGGGACTGGATGAACCTGGAGTAGTGTGCCGAGTAGACGCTGCATGGCAAAGGAGGGTGTGTGGAAATGAAGATGGGGTTGGGAATGGAGATGGAGATGGAGATGGAGATTGGGATGAGGATGGGAGTTGGGTCGAAGGATCACCATGGGTCGTGGCATGGATGAATGCATAGTGGCATACTGTGCTGAGCACGTATGGTGCCGGTCTGCCAGGGACGACGATGGCGGGATTGGTTGATGGAGACTTGGAGAGATGGCCAGATGGCTAGATGGGCAGATAGATGGTCAGAAGGCTAGGTGGACAGACGGACAGGTGTTGACGTGGACGTGGAGATGGACACCATGGTAATTGTTGGAAATCATGGGACAGAAGCTCCTGGATGAGAGGCAGCCCTGTCCCTCTGTCTTTTGATTCTCTCTTTCAATGTCTTCTCTGTACGGATGGATACATGGCCTCGCTCTCTTCCTGTCTCGCTTTGAATCAAGATGGCTTTCTCTGCGCCTAAATGTGAGACGACGATAAACAAGAACAATGCTGCTAGACTCGAGGAGGAAAAAACAAAAAATAGAATAGTAAATTGGGGTATCGATGATAAAAATGATAGTAACAAGAAGCTTAAGAAAGGAAAAGGGAAAAAAGGCCGATGATAGACTCGACCCTTTGGAGGGGTCTGTTCCAGCCAGACGAAATGATGCGCGCGCGCATACACCACACACGCGGCATCCATCGCATGGGCTTTGGCTCGTGGTGCTGCGAACGCGATCGGAAGGTTCTGGGTATCTTCCAGTTTGCTGCTTCATGCTGTTTTGCTCCATGCTGTTTTGACTCGCGCCGCTGCCTCTAACCTGCCCATGCCGCTTTTGATTTCGGGTTTCTTTTTTTTTTTAAGTTGAATTCTTCCTCTGGGGGTTCCAAAGATTCTCTCAGTCCAGCTCAGTGCCACGAAAACTTGACCTCGTGGCCCCGGACTCGGATGTCGGCGGCTTGCAGCAGCGCGAGTGCGTCGGCGGCGGTGTTCTTGTGGAAGTAGATGACGAAGTTGTAGCCGTCCACACCCTCGTTGGCGGCCATTGTGCTGGACAGGCGTGTCGTTGCCGAATTCACGCGGTCGGCGAAGAGGTGCTTTTCTTGCGGCGTCATGGATGGAGGAAACCCGGATGCGCAGATGCCCATGAAGTTTGACGACGCTCGCGGTCGTAAGGGTCCACTGGGGGAAGCCATGGTGGCGATTGCCGGAGAAGCCATGGTGACGGTGTTGAGGTGGCTTGGGGGAGACCGAGTTGTAGTACTACCGACGGTGAGGTGTCGTACGCGGTAAATGCTCGTCGATGGTTCGTGTCGTCGACCGCTTGGTATTGGTTTGGCTGCGATAATTGATAGCCGTAGTGGTGGTGTTGGTTGTTGGTGATGATCGCCGTGGATGTTTTCGAGTGCTGTTCGAGTATGAGTCGAATAAGCGTCCAAGTCGAGATGGAGAGAGATGGCAGCGTGGTGTTAATGGTGATAGTCGGCCTCTTGTATGTAAATCTTCTAGAGACTTCCTTCCAGCAGTTCCGGCCCGGAGACGGACAGCACCAAAGTCAAGTATCGGAGCTTAAGTCGGGTCGTTCTTTGTTGGTGCGATGCCCGATGATGTAGCGAGCAAGGTCGTCCGAAGGAGCGAGGGCTAGCAGATGACGGAATAGGATGAGCGCGGGACAACCGGTAGATATTTTTGGTGGGAAGGTTTTGGTTTTGTCTAGGAGGGGGGAGGGAGAGAAGAGAGTAAATAAAGGTAAGGCGAGGGATTGGTAGGACGAGAGATGTAGATGGAGAGTCAGTGTGAGAGAGTGAGAGAGTGGGAGAGAGACACAGGGACACGGGAAATGTTCCAGGCGGCCTATCTATGTGTATACTGGACCTTGGATGGACCCGAGCAGAGTTGCACACACACACACACATACACACACGCCCAAAGGAAAAGGACCAGAGTGAGGTAATGATATGACGAAGGGGGGGAGGACACTGGTCTTGGGTCTTGGGTGTTGGATGGGATCTCGAAGGGTCTTTATCGTCCCACGGCCCGGCATCCACGGGACAACAAACGACTAGTAGCTATGAGTTACACGGCATCCATCCCAGAATCATGATATTGGCCAGCCCGTCGATACATTCGGAGAGTACCTTACATCCTTACTCTAGCACTATGCGGACAAGAGCGAGCCCAGTACGGACACTGCGTACGGAGTCAAGTACTACCTGGGTAGGTATGTAAAGACCATGTACCATCCATCCATACCTTGCCGTTTCTCCTGCTGTTGCTACTGATGCTGCTGCTGCTACTCCACGGACGGGCTGGATGGATATCGACAAGGTACATGGCTACGCAGTTTGACAACACTCGAGCACAGATTTGGCGATGGGAGAGAAAGCGAAAGAGAGTGGACAGGGCCGGGAGAGTGACAGAGAGAGTGACACACACACAGAGAGAGAGAGAGACAGACAGAGAGAGAAAGGGCCCCACGCTCAAAGGCTCGCCCTGGACAGGCGTCTGGCTGGACCGTGGACTGTGGATAACTCCAGCCAGAGTTCCCTGGACTGTGGATTCGGCCCCAAACCGTGGCTCTTTTGCCTTTGCCCACTTGGTTTTCCCAGTCTCCAGCTGGCTGCTGCTGGCTTGGACTCGCTCCGACTCTGGCTCCTCGCTCCGATCCCGAATCTGACTCTGACTCTGTGGAGGGCTATTTGTCTGCCGCCACCGTTGTGGAGCGACATTCGCGAGGAACAAAGGCAAAAGGACGAAGCAGAGAGAAGGTCTAGAGGCACTGGGGGGTTGGGGCTCGACAACGACGAGCCCAGCCAGTCCAGTCCAGCCAGTCAGCCAGCCCAACCCAGTCCAGCCCAGCGAGAGCGTACAGAGTGCCCCGTACGGATACAGAGTGGCAGAGTAGCAGAGTGGTGCACAGATACTCCGTACCAGAAACAGCCAGACGAATCCCTGCTGCGCTTCTCTTGTCGTCTTGACTCTGCCTGTCACCCTCTCGCCCACCGGCTCTGGCCAGCTGGCGGTAATTAGTACCGGGACGGGATGGGAGAGAGCAAAAGGCAAAAAGAAAACGAGAAAGACCCGGAGGAGTCCACGAAAGAGTCCAGCCTGGCCACAGACGATAGACAGGACAGGACAGCCATGTCACGTCGGTCGCGTCGTCAAGGAACCTCTGCCTAGGCTTTTGACATGCATAATGCACGCACGACTTTGGACGATGGCCTGTTGCCTGTCCCGAACGAATACAGAGGGGGGAAAAAGCCTTTCCCCAGCTGCCATGGGCAAAATTACCCAGCTGCTGTTCGCTGGCTCTGGACTGGCCCGTCAACGTACTATTCCCTTTCTATGGTCCATCGTGTTTACAGATATTTGCTGCGTGTGTACTCCGTAGCTCGTACGTACTGAATAACACTCTGTAGAAGGTACATGCCTGTTTGTGACTCTTAACAGTAAGTACCTCTTCCTCGCCACCCTCGGCTGGAGATATCTGACCTGTCACTGGTCGATATGACGAGGAGGCATCAGACCGCGGCTGTAACTTCTTGTTGCTGCCATCGCCATTGCTGTTGCTGTTGCTGCTGTTACTGCTATTGCTACTGCTCATCAACAGCTGTCAGCAAGCCAGGACATGGACTCTCGTCTCGACAAGGACAGGCCGTTTGCGTTGGCCTTGGCTGCTCATTTTCCGCATTGCCATTTAATCCTCGTCTCGTCTTGACCCCATTTCCAATTCCCATTTCCCATCCATCGGCTACGGCCGCTGACTGACACCACGCCAAACGTCGTGTACCTGCCATACTATGGATGGAGTATGGTCTGCCGTGCCATGGCTGGGGCTTCCTGGGACCCTTTGAAAGGTTCCTTGAGTGCTCCCAGGATGCCGCCTCTATTAATAGGATTCTAGAACAGATTACCCATGTTTCAGAAACACGACTCTACTGTATTCTCTCCCTTTGCCAACGATGCCAACTCTGCCACTATCCATCCCTTTGGCTGCTTCAACTTTGGACCAGAGACATAAGGGTCCATTGACGATTTGATTTACTTTACTCGGTATGGACAATTTGCTGCTTTTGCTCCGTTTCCTTGCCCTGTCTGGTGTAGCGGCCTCTCTCGGTCGGCATTCGCGAGAGCAATCGACTTGGTCCTCGCCAGAAGTTTGCACGGGCAGAAATCGCCCCCAACTTTCCTCCTTTGCTTCCTCGCCTGGTCCGGTCTGGTCTACGGCCTGGATCCTCGAATGGTTTGGTCTCGTCTCGTCTCATGTTGTCTTGTCCGACGGAGCACAGCCGTTGGTTCGTTAGGGGTCTTCTTTGACATTTCGTCTCCTTACCTACGACAGGAATACTTGCGGTAGAGCGCACACACAGAGTCACAGGACATTCTTCAGAATCGGCTGGATGCAATGGTGAGGATCGCCGCGCCGTTTCGCCATCTTCCTAGTGTGACTCTGCCGCGACGGGTGGAGGACGCCATTTGCTGAGATTATTCCCGGCCAATCTGTCTGGTCATTTCATCCATTTGGCTCCGATTGGACGACCCGACTCTCTCTCTCTCTCTCTTTCTCCGTCTCCCTACCTCCCTCATCTCGACGCTTTCCATCGAGTTATATCGGCCTCAACCTCGATACGACCACGTCCGGCCGATCAGCGTCCATCATTACCATTGACAGACAACAGCACCGCAGTTGTACAGTACGCGTAGTGGACCTGGCGTACAAGTACAACACATGCGAATGGCCGGGCACGTTTCCTCGTATAAGCTCATCGAGCCGGTGGAGTTGACTCCATTCCCAATGTGCCCCTGATCAGCCATAACAGTAGACCGTACCCATCACGATCGAAATAGGGCTGTCATCTGGAAAGCTTCACGCACTTGGCGTAAGGCCCCTCCCCCCTTGGCCTGGTTTCCGCCCAACCATGGAAACAAACTCTCAACGGCGCATTCCGCCCAGCTTCCTTTTTGCTTTGAGACTGCCCACCTGGTAGTACTTGTGCCTATTTCTGCCATCATCGGAAAAGCAAAATAAAGACTTTGCCATCCTCACAAGGCCCAGACGACGCTCTTGGAAACTTCGCTTGTCCATGCGCAGAGTCTAGAATCATTTTTACAGTTTTTATTAATGAACATGGACACATTAACTGGGTATGGTCATCCCCATTTATAGCCATGGCAGCTATTTCCGCTCATACTTTGATTATTGACACTATGGACACAGTCACGTCTGTTTCGAGCCTCATTGCCGTCTGTCCGCCAGTGAGCGATTTACCCGTGGCCTCGTGCGCAATCTTCAGAGAGGAAAGGAGCCAATATCCACGAGGCAGCAGCATGATGACTGTGGACTCTACAGACCGCGGGGGGAAATCCTCGCCAGAATGGCAGCGCACGCCGAGCTTCAAATCAGCGGTACGCCCGTCGCGCAGTCGCAGCCCAAAACCGAACCCCAGCCGACCTGGCTTGTCATGTCACCGAGCAGACCGTCTCTTATTGGACTGGATTCGCGGCCATTGTCGACCAACGTGCCATTCCATTGGGGCCGCCCTGCGCCTGAGGAGGGCCTGGACGCATCGAAAGAAGAGAAGAGGACAGATCCGGAGACGGTCGGGACTCGGGGCATGGGCCAAAAACACACGCAACGCGCGTGAACGACTCGCGCACTGCAGCATCGTGACCGTCAGCCCGGAGCCAGCAACAGCAACAGCAACAGCAGCACAGCCCTGCGCGCATAACATCGTCGAGGGTTTGGGTCGATGTAACACCGGTAAGCGAGCTAGACGCGCCCTATGCCGGCCTACCCCTTGGAAAAAAGGCCCAGCAGTAAACCCCCCATGCCCATGTTCTCATTCTGGCGCTCCAGCCCATCGCGGGTGTTGCTACGTGAGCCCATGTGCGTGGTTTGCGTGATCCGTGAGCCGTTTCGAGATTGACATGATGGGCGCAAGCACGACATCGTGAAGGCATTGACCAGAGGACGGCCCTGGCCGTCTGGGCTTCTGGTCGTCTGAGCCGGCCTAGACCCTTCGAACTCGGGCACCACGAAGGCTGAGTTTAGGAGGTTTTTCGGTTTCACATAAGGTGGACATGTTACCTGGGCATCCCATAATTACACCGGGGCACTGAAAAGGTCGAAAAGGCACCCTTTCGGACCCAGCTCCGGAGGGCGCTTCCGACAAACCACCCGACAGCCCCTCCCCTCCTCTCCCCTCTCTATCCCTGACAAGCCGATGTTGCTTGGCCTCGCCTTTGTCCGCACTGATTCCGTTTCTCGACCATCGTGATGGATGAGATTGGACTTGGCGATGGAGGCTGCCCAGCCCCGCAAGGGCACGAAGCTTACTGCCGCGTTTGGATTCCCTTGACAGCCGTCATGTTGATTGCCTGACTGCCACACGCAGGCATCGGCTGACGATGTTCCAAGTGCCGAGCGGTACTCCGATTATTGATCATAGGAACGTGCTGGGTACACCGAGTGAATGGAACTCCCTCTCTCCATATCCCCCTCTTCTCACCCACCCCCTTTCTCTGATTCAAGAGCTTGTTTGCCGGGTCAAACACACGTGTACGCGGCACGGGGTCGTCCATGAACACGAAAAGAAACGGAATGCTACAGTGGCCAAAGCCGAAACCACTCTGCTTGAGACGTCTATTTTCGCCTGGTGTAACTCCAAGCCCAGCCACTTTGGTCTTTTGTCATTTCCGCGCTGGCTACTGCTGCCGCTGTCGCCTCGAGAAGTGACGCTCAGCTCTTCCAGCTGTTGACAGAGACGCCGTCTCTAAGATCGTCCCGGAATGGGCTTTACAAGTAGGGTTTGCTCGCGGACGAGGTTGTAGTCGCGTCCCAGCGTGGTCCACGATGCCCTGCCCAGCCCAGCAAGAGTCTAGACCTTTGCGATCTGCAAGCGGTTCTGCGACTCCGCCGACACTTTGGGAGCTTCTGTTCCCACTCCATGAGATCGGGTCCGCAACGAAGTGGAGGACAATTGGGCTCGCCGCGACCGGCCGACTCTGCGTGCAACGAGACTGGGGGGGGCGGGACGCCGTGAGAGTTTACGAAATGAGGCCAGCGGCGTCGTTCGACGACGAGTCCCGCCGTTGACAACGGTAAAGGTCTTCGTCGGAACCCGGTTATCCTGTGGCCAGTTCGGGCGCCGTCGGGGGGGGCCAATCGGCAGAAGCTTCTCCGACGAGTTTGGCCGAGGATAACATGGTTACCCTGCCGTCCACGTCGTCTGACCCGACGAACAGAGTTCGGTGTTGCCGATTTTGCGCAGAATTGCTGCTTACAACGCGACTATTGTAACGAGAATTCCGTAGGGCTGCCCTCGGCGAAGCCAATCACGTACGTCTTTACCCAAGGCCGTGTTTTGGATGGGCATAGAGGATGCGCTGGCAATGGCGAGAGACGGATCCTCGTCCTCCTCGGGTAACCTGGAGGAGCAATCTCGGCCAGTCTTTGTTTATTGTTGCGGATTTTGTTTACGCATGATCCAGCTTGTCAAGGGTCTGTTTCCTCCATGGGGGGGATCTGGACTAGCCTGTGGGTGACTCCTTTCTACTTGGCGCAGCTGATGAGCTTTATGCCTTTGACGTTTGACTTTTACAGCCGTACAGCCCTACAGCCGTTGATCGTGCTGCTCTTAACCCGCGAGCAGAGTTTCTCCGCGGATGCTTCATGTCGGAGCCGGCAGTACTGGTCTCTGATATGTATGATTTGCTTTGCGTTTGGGTGGCAGTCCCATCAGTGCCGCAGTAATTTGACTCGACTGTTTTCCCTTGGCATGTCTCTCTGAGAAGACTACGAAGGCAGAGTTGACGGTGGACGACGTTGCCTGAAGGGGCTTCCCCTATTGAATGCCCAAATTGTTGAGCACGGATTGAACCATTGGTCGAGTCCGTCATTGAGTTTATTAACTATCTCGCCAAAGGATGCCTACCAAGAGATATCATGTCATTCCCCACCAAGATCAACGAGAACAATAGTCTCAGAATGGTAGGCTACTGGGGGTTCCGGAATTGGCTGCAGGATAGATACTCGTTATCCCCCGTGCCCAAGTAGAGCACATCCCATCGCCAGGTGCTCACATACCTTATTATGGATAGTATTGCTACAAGTCCATCCGGTCAAGATTGGAATTTTGCTCCATTTTCCATAATCAAGGCACTGAACTACTATGGCACCGCCTGACTCGAATAACTATGATTCCTTTTGTTCGAAATTTGAATAAAGCTGGCTTATGCCATCTCAAAGGGGTAAAGTCCAGCAATGTCATCACCAACTCTAAATGGCGCCGGACAAGTCTAGCCATCGGCCACTTCGTTGGCGAGGCGCCCTATTCGAGCGGAGATTTCGACGTAAAGCGGGTGCGGAAGACGTCAACGGCTCACGAAGACCGGTCTCGACCTTGAGAGAGGCAATGGCGTCCGAGCCGTATGTTTTCACTTCACCCCTCGTCATCTTGTTTACGTGTAAAACTATTCACGAGAATGAGTTCTCAGCTCACTCGGAGTAAGCCACATCTCTAAAGAGTTGTTGGTTGTCGTTGGATTCTACAACAGACTGTGTTTGACTTCATCTCAATCCAAAATACGACTTTCCCCGCTCTATTGGCAGGACCTCGGGCAACAAGCCGAGGTGGTACGGGTTATTCGCGTCCGCGCCGAACACGACAGACGACGAGCTCCGCTTCTGCATCGCCAGCTCGTCGGCGGCGCAGCTCCCGTATAGCTCTTGGTCCCACCACGGCCCTCGGACCGCATTAGCTATAGCCAAGAACGTCGCGGTCCGGAACGGCAGGCCTCTCGATTTGCTCCTCCATATGTCCAGGAGACTCGTGGCCAGGACGACGGTCAGCATCCCCAAAACCGCCCATAACACAGCCGTCCGCATGATGTAGACGTCCTCCGGAACGAGCTCCACCACCGGCACCGTCGCGGTGCCGAAGTATCCCGCCGTGGAGATGGCGGCGATGGCCTGGGCGATGTTGCCAAAGAAGTGGCCCCAGTCCTCGGCCGTGGGGATCGGGTAAAGCGTGTCGAGCGTCCTGCCGACGATCTCGAGTTCCTCCCTGAATATCCACCACGGCACCGCCGTCATGTACGTCTCCAGCTTGTCGAGGGCGGCCGTGTCGAGCGCCGTCGTGTTTGCGCCCGCTTCCTCCTCGCAGCCCATCATCTGCGTGCCGTTGAAGGTACACGAGCCGACCGTCCATGTAAAGTCTGGCGTGCACTTGGTGCGCGAGATCCATGGTCCTTCGGGCGTCTGCACCAAGCTGGGGTCGCTGGTGCCGGTAAAGTTGGCGCCCTTCAGGGACGACGATGGTGATACCGTGATGAAATAGGTAGTTCCGCCCGCGGGGATGTCGGCGCTCGTCCGGTTGCCCGCGACGTTCCAGAGGCGCAGGGTTGAGCTCTTGGTTAGCGGCATGGTCTGGTTTGATCCATCAGGCAGCGCGAAAGTATAGGTTGGGTTCGAGTCATCCACGGAACTCGTGAAGGATATCTCGCTGACGGCTGACTCGCACTTTGCATCCCAATGATACCATACTAGGCCGTGGTAGGTCGTGTTGGCGTTGTAGGTCAGGTTGTGGGTCGACGTCGGTCCGATGATGCCAGAGTCCTCCGCAACGAGGGCGCTCTGGCTGACGATGTTGCCCACGAAGGTGAACACCGTCTGCGAGAGGAACACGTCGCTGTCGCTGAGCGTCGGAGCAAACGCTCCTTGACCGTCCCACCCCATGGCAGTCGCGAGTCGTCTCACGTTCGGGTCGTCAGACGACATGGTCGGCACGCCGACGACGCCAAAGCCCGTCTTGTTCTCGCGGTGAACGCCGACAGTAAGCATCAGCGTACCCACGGGGACGAAGCTCGTGCGGATGATGACGAGGGCTGCTTGCATGACGGCGTACCACCACGAGTACTTGCCGAGGACCTTGAGCGTCCACGCGCTCGAATCGTCGCCAATCTTGTCGAGATCCGACAGACGGACGGGCTTCTGGGCGGTCAGGGCGAAGAGTCTGAGCTGGCGGAAGTCGTGCATGATCCATTGGACCAGCATGCCCGCCGGCGCGAGCAGGGCAGACAGGGCCAGGCCGGAGTACAGCTGGTTCACCTCCAAGGCGTCCGGGGTTCGGAAGACGCGGTTCTGCGAGTATTCGCTGCTGTCGGGCATGACGGGGCCGTGGTACGTCCAGACCAAGGCTGCAACGGCCGCAGCAAGGTAGACGGAGATGCAGCCGAGATAGACCTGGAGGAACTTGAAATCCCTGAACTCGAACATGCGGTCCGCTGTCGAGCCGGGATACGGCTGGTGTCCACCGGAGGACCCGCTCTGCGGCGTCGTCGTCGTCGTCTGCGGGACGCTCTTCTCGGCCGATGTCCGGTCCTCGTCGGAGATGTCTCTCTGGAGAGAAGTGTACTCGACCTTGGACGCCATAATAGGGGATGGAGCGCAGACGCAGGTTGGGAAAGGATGCCTAGGCGCGCCATCGGTCGTGGGATTCAAAGAGTTTTGTGCAGTCCATCGCTGAATCCTACACGGACACGGACACGGAACCTCGACCCTAGCACTGTGGCCACTTATCCTCATCCCTGGACTTGCATCTCAGCTCCCAGCAATGGAGCTGCCTGCTGGATCCTTCGCGCTGCCACTTTCGTAGGATCGCCGTCAGGCTGAGGCTTGGCTCGAAGGCCGAGAAGTCGGTAGTCGCCCTGTGAAATATGGTTAATTGTTTGCTGATAATGCGAGATAAGCACTCACAACATGACGGCGTCGCCACGCAAAACGGGACTCGGCGGCCGTGGCTGTTGGTGTGCTGACCCTTCCCTTCATGCGGTTGGCCTATGATGGCCATCGTCGGCCAAGATTGGTGTCAGAACATACCACAGTCCTTCGTTTCTTTCAAGCCTCGTTGGCCATTGCCCGTCTGCCGATCTGCACGCTGAGCTGTCAGCCTGGCTGACAGATTGTTACTACATCCTCGTCGTCATCACCGCATTCATCGTGACGGGGCCTTTTCTTAACGTCTTTTCACTGGCAATCGTTATCTTCCTCGTGAACCAGACCGTGATACTGATGGTAAAAGCTCCTCAAGCTGTTAACCTGACATACTGGCTTACTTCAATCGTGGATTCCTTGCCCAGGACTTTTGCAAGTGCAGCGTTTTGCCACTTTTTCTGCTTTGATGTTCATTTATATGGCAGGCATGGCTGTGGCATACATACCGGCATTGCATTGGCGTAAGCCTCCAACGGTATACTGTCGTCTGACCACCTCTCGGATACGCCCAGTCTGCTACTGGAACACCCTAGAGGGTGCTATACCAGGCTATCGCGTCTCCTCCGCAAGCCGACTTGACACAGCGCGATGTATCCGTCGAAGACGCAGGACTTTTTTGGTGCAAGAGTTTCCCTCCAGAGCCATTGTCTGACGATACGCAATTGATATTGTTGTCAGATGTTACGGTACCTTGACTCTGAGGTAGCTACTCATGTCCCACATTCCCAGCCATGTATATCGAGGAGATGAGTTTGCTCGTCTAGAACTGATAACAGGGGAAAGGGTTATCGAGACCCATCATGTCTGGAGAGTAGCTCCCATCAGTGGTTTCGCCATTCTTTTCTGGTATTTTCATACATCAACGTAGTAAGCGCAGTAGACGGGCGAATCTCCTTTGTAACATATTCATTAGAGCGATGTCTAGGTCGAACCTTGAGCGGCAATTTTGCCTCAGTTCGACATAAAACCAACGCACTGGATGTCTTGCATGGAGGTAGGAAACACTGATTCTAGCTGCATTCAATTCCTCTACAGTCTTACTGCCGGATCCTCAAGGTTTTTTTTCTTTTGAACCCTCTTGTTCTTCGGTTGCAGAAGTCTTCTAGGCTTTGTTGATTCACTTTGTCGGACTGGGTGTGCGGCCGACTGTACGGCTCGGAGTCGTAGCGATACTCGATAAGGTAGACTTTGCCATATTCCAATTCGACATCAAAAGCAGCCAGTTATTCAGTGTCCGAAATGGCTAACATTCAACAGCAAAGATAACGGACGATACCGAGGAATGGCGGGAGACAGTGGGAGCCGGCGGAGGATGGTGAGAGATGAACGACGACGTACGAGCGGCGGCAGTCTTCACTGAAAGATCTGCACATCAGAAACAATAACACGAAAACGGCCCACGCATCTGTAGTTCATTAGTGGTTGTGACGGTGTCAGAGACTTCTTGGCTGTATGAGTCGTTTTGTCGGACTAGTTGTGAAGCCGATTGTAGGAAATAGCCCTCACATGATGTGGAACGCAGTCTTGAACAAGAGGCTGCACGGCGCAAGCAGCGTGAAGTTCGACTACCCGGGAATCAATTTATATACTTTGCGTTACACTCTGAGATTTCTAGAGTCACGATCCTGGGTGCGGTGCCCGCGAGAAATGCACTAGCATCACCATCACGCGTATTTATCGACATTCCATGTTAGTGTTTTACCGCTGATACTGCCTGAACATGGAAGCTCATAGCCATGTACGGGCACGAGTCAAAACGAAAGGGGATTTGTATATTGCTCATCCGAGAACGAGGTGAGTCTGCGGCATTACATTGTCTGAATACAGTTCTGACCCTGGGGCCAGGAAGATGACTTGACACAACTTCTGTCGTCTGAAACTTGAGGCGAGAAGTTGCCTGTCTTGGCTCCGACCAGACGAACCGAGGTTGTCAGGTAGAACCTATAAAAGCCCAAGACGGTCTTCCCACGTTCACGAGGACAAACCTGAGAAGGACTATTCATGTCCTCAAGACCATCTTCCAGCACATCGCAATCTTAACAAAACACTGGGCTCAATTTCGTGCCATCAGCAGACATGAAAACTCTCTTCATATCGGTGCTTTTCGTTGCACTCGCGTGTATCGCCAACGCTATCCCGCAGGCCGGAGGCGGGTGTGATTCTGTCAAGATCTGTGACGACTTATGCGGCAAGCAAGGCAGGGTGAGCACAATCTCTTCTACCTACGATCTAGAGCCGGTGCTAACTGCGACTGTCAGATTCGCCGCGGCAACAGATGTACGGGAGTTAACCAAGCTCAGTGTGTCTGTGTCGACCCCTAGGGCAGGATATAAGACGTGCGCGGGTTCACAAGGAAGCTAGTCCTGGTGGCTGGGTGACCGCAGAATTCAAGTAGATGTTCCATATGAAGTGAACTTGGTTAATGATACTCAGAAAGTGGTACACAATATATCAATACACATACACAACAGAATATACTTAGACTCCTATAATATCTATCATGTCCCAGGAGACTACCAACACGGCAAACAGCGTGATAGGAAGCGATATGGGCACCAGAACTGGGACGGATAGCAAGGGCAAAAAGCATTTGCCGTCATTGGCGTCGAGTAGACCTGGTGGGCAAAAGAATGGGGCCCTAACCAGGATTCGAACCTGGGACCTCTCCCATACCAGCTATGAAGCCCTAAGGGAGAATCATACCGCTAGACCATCAGGGCGTGATCTGACGATGCGAACATCGTACCATGTGGTGGATGTTGGAAACACGGAGCAATTTCCTTTATCCTGGGTAGCTGACAGGGAACGAGGTTGTGGAATTGAAGCGGGCCACGATAGGACTGAGATTGCGTTGTTGGATCAGACGAAAAGTTCGTTGGTGGGGATCGACATGTTAATGACTAACGGGACGGCATTCTGGCCATTGAGAGTGGTGTTCCAGCGGCGATATCGGCGTCGGAAATATGACGAAATCTACTTCGAGGAAATGTTACCGCCCACATGTTAGATGGACTACTGGGCGCACGAATAAACACGCGAAGACTTGCAAAGGAACGTGAATAGAAAGATGTTTTTGATTACATATAGATATTATGCGGTTGTATCTACGGTTGCCATGAGCGGCAGTATTCTTTATACCCAAAAACCAGACCGTTGCGCCTCTATCTGCTTGCCCTTGACGTCTAAACACGGTAATTCCACTTTTGAAACGGCTTCGTGAGTCTAGTACCTGAAACCAAAGATGCTCTTCAGCCAGCCAAACACGTTGTTGATGACGCTGCTGATGTTGCCGCCGTTGCGGAGCTCGTCGGCAATCTTGGCTACGCGGTCCTTGGTGGCGAGCCACTTGTCGAGTGCGGCCTGGTCGGGAGCTGTGAAGCTGCCGGTCCTGCCAGGGAGGGCCTTGGTACACTCGGTGAGGCTGTTGATGTTCTGGACGCCAAGGAGCGACAGACGAATGTACTCGCGAGCGTAGTCCTGATCTGATGTTAGCATCTACGTCGCACGGCATGGATGGATCTGTTGAAAGCTTACCTCGTTCCAGTGAGACTGTCCACCCTGGCCGGCAAAGGCCTGGAACTCCTTGCTGATACGCGAGTCCTTGGCAAGAACGACGTCACTGGCGAACCTGAAGACACGAGCCGGTGCGCTGCCGAGCGTCTCCTTGTAGAACTTGACGTCCCAGACGCCGGGGGTGCTGTCTTGCGGGTCGCCGGCGCGGCTGGGGTCGACGAAGCGCTGCTGGCTGGTGGTGTGGGCTCCGATCAGGGCCGTCAGGCCGTGGGGCCGGATCGTCTTGTTCTCGAAGAGTTCGATGAGGAAGTCGGCGGATCCGGTAACGGGAGGGAGCATGCTCTCGGGGCAGTTCTGGGAGGAGTCCTTGCGGCCGATGTATGTGCGAATACGCGGGCCGAGGGGGCAGATGACGGTGGCGACATTGGCTCCAAACTGGATCAGGTCGGCCATTCCGATGTTGAACTGCTTGTACTGGTTGTACCAAATTCTGGTCTGGGCAACAATCTCCTCGAGACCCCTGTTCTCGCCACGGTTCATCTCGTCGGGCGAGAGGATGATGGAACCGTCGGCACCGCCAAGGTCGCCGGTGAACTTTGACCAGCCGCCGGCATCGTGGAATCCGAGACGGACAGCAGCGCGGGCCAGATCGGTGCAGCGGCCGGACTTGCCCCTGAAGGTGTTGGTCATGTCGTTGGCGATGTACTTCCAGATGCAGCATGTATCGGCGGCGCAGGCCGGGCTGCCCTTCTGGGGGAGGTTGTTGGCCCTGCCAGAGGTGATGTAGGCCGCGTCGGACTCGGGTTTGTCGCCACCGGTGAGGAGGGACTTGACGCTCTTGCCCACGGCGGTGAGTTGGGAGTCATCGAGGGTGACGAGATCACCGAGGAGCTCGCTGGAGTCGGAGCCGTCCTCGACATCGGGGCCGTTGCCATCGGCGTCGGCGCGGGCCTGGATCTCGGCGATGGTGTTCTTCATGCCGGGGTAGGCGAGGACGGGAACAGCTGCGAGGGCAGCGGTGAAGAGTGCCACGCGCATGATGGCTAATGTGAGTTGGTTTGTTGTAAAGAGGGTATGCGGATGAGTATCGTGTAAGTTGAGGGAGTGTGAAAGCGTTGGCGGTGGTGTGAGATACTGAGCCGCCGATAGTGCAAAGAAAGGACGACTCGTGTAGTCGAAAAGAGTATAAATAGCTAGAAGAAGGAGAAGGAAAAGACTCGGGGAGATGATGATTCAGAAGATGCGACAGACCGGACATCGCAGGTTCATTATATCCTCAACTATGGCTCGCTGATCCGCCGGTCGTATCCACATCCACACTCGATCTATTCTCGGCGAGTAGACCAGCTATCGTGACATGAACGGTTAAGGCTGTGGAAATGAGTTGAGTCCGCCGTCAGGCTGCCTAGTCCCGGGGCGCGTCGGGCCCGTCAACGTTGCTAGTGTACGCTTGCTTTTCTCATTGTCATGGCTTGCTCGCTCGTATTGAACCGAGATGGTCCGGCCTGAGCATGAGCTGTTCCTTGCTCCGCCTCCACAGAGCCATGCGAAACGACGGGAATCATCTCGAGCGTGATTGGGCACAGAGCAACGGGACCTGACGGTGGCTGTCGATGGTTGATGGAGGCGTCGACGGGAGAAAACGACGACGTCCGTGTGACGCCTACGAGAAGACTCACCGATGTTCCCTCTCCTTCTGTGCTGAATTCGAGGTTGTTTTGCTCCAACTGTCGTCTGGTCGCTCACTCAATCTCCTGAGGCTGAACTGCAGCCAAAGAATAACAAACATTTGATCACTTACACGAAGTCCGACCACGCAACGTCTCGTATCTCCTGCATCCATCCTCCCATGACGCTTCAGATGCATGTACGAACAGGCTACGAGATAAAATGCAAGACATCCGTTAGTCACAGATCCAGCATCAGTCTAACCAAGACCGAAGTCCCGAACGAGACACTTTACCTCTTCCGGCCTGCAATTTCGACTCAGCACCAAAAGTGAAGCACCTTTGTTCAGGGGCAAGGAAGGTAAATCTCAATTCTACAACGAGAATCATGGTTTTACGGGCTCGCATCGTTCGAAGCTCGAAATCAGCCGCTAATCCCGCGATGTCTCTAGCTTTCAACGGGGCGGCTTGCTTGTCGAGTTGTCTTGAAACATTAGCCAGGATACGTTGAGAGGAGTCGAACACGAGACGTCACTTTTTGCCTTTGTGGACAGGACAGGCCAAAGACTGTTGCCCGTCGTCCGATCCTTGGCCGCTGCGAACACTGGCTCGGTCGAAGATCCGGCAGAACGGCTCACCCAGCGACTTGAGTTTACGACCCTCAGCTGTGCTAGGAGAAGGAGGAGGAGGAGGATCTTTTGCAGAGACTTTATCCGTTACGATTCAGTATAGCGACTAGCTGATACCCTCGGTGAATCACCAATTTTGTCGTCTCGTCTCCGCAACAGGCTCGCTCGGGTATGGGACAACCGAACCTGTTCCTGTTCTCCAAACGCCGTCGTCTTGAGGTGTTGGCAACCGCCTCTTTGAGTGAATGACTGGCATGGTTGCTCACGTCTTTGGTCAGCCATGTGGCATGAGAGTCTCCTCTCAGCTGTCGTGCCAAGAAGTCTGACAATCCGACCACCCTTGACTCGCCTCGGCTTGACAACCTTTACGGCTGCCCCTTGTGGTGGTTCACCTGCCAGAAACCGGTCGACCTGGGGCTGAGAAGAATAAGCTCAGGTCACTGCATGCTGTAGTCCCCTGTCCGAGCCAAAGCTGCTATCGGCCTCTGGCGCGCTCGAACAACAACTGATCGTTCGAGTTCTCTGACAGACAAAGAAGTAAGGGCTAGCGGAGTGGCTGGACGGCGGTAGACCACGTTTGCCCTTTGTTGGTGTCTTTGACCTCTTCCCTGTGGGACGAGCTCGGCACCTGAGCTCGTCGTTGCGGGAGATCGTCAGGGGAGAATTCTCATCCGAGTCTTTACGACGGGCTGGCGCTTCGGGAAGAAGGTTATGCTTCTTCCTCCAGGTACACCTCATTCGGGAGAAGAAGGTCCGCTCTGGCCCTTGGCAATTGCATCTTATTCGTCCCTCAGCTGCCAGTAACCTTCACCGTCTCTGAAAGTCTGCTCGAAGCCAGGTAAGATATCCTCCAAGTGTCGCCTGCACGTCAAACATGTCCGTACAATGAGCGGCCTGGCAAAAATCCCTGTGGTTTGTCATGTAGTTTCGTGCGTAAGGAAGCCCCCGTTCACGTTGCGAATCTATTGCATCACCTCAAGCGAGGCCGTCCTCACTGGACCTCCGTGAAGGAGTACAACGCGTTCATGTCTGGGTGGTGTTGCGCGAACAAGTGTGTCCCCAACAGAAGCTGTTGTATCCTGTCCTGACGCTTGTTACCCATTTCTTCGGCATACCGTATCTCGTCCTCAGTGTATGTCATGCGAAGCGGAACATGTCTTTGTCACCCACAAGAGAATGATTATAGTGTTTATCCTGCTCATTGTTGAGCCACGAGGCAAGCTGAAGGTGGTACCAAAAGCGCTTCTTGTCGACAAGAAGCTGCCCTCTTTCCTGTTGGTACTCAGCCATGCGTCAGGGGGTGTTGAAAATTGCCCACACGTGATTCTAAGGTCTAGTTTCTGCAACGTCAGGCCAGAATACCAAGTGGTACTCCTGATGCTGTATCGATTCATCCAGAGTTGCAGAGTTCAAATGGGGATGCCGTCAGAGTCGAGCAACAGTGGCTCAGCCCATCAAGAATCGAGAACAACAGCGGTTTTTATCTGGTAGTTGGTACCAAAGTAACTGTTCTTCTTGATTTGCAAGATGTTGCGGGCTTTCGACAAGTCGTTTTTGAAGACGGGCGTGTACCACAACGGCGAGGAGAGTGCGAGGTCTCTTGATCCTGGCATGTTTCTGGAAGAACCGGGACGTGGGCTGACAGTGAAATGGACAGACGCAGGCCGAGGAAGAAGCTTGATTTCAATATACGGTCTCATCCAGTGTCATCCGGCACCAAGTGACTGATCATATTGTTTTACGTCGACTTGCGCCGCCATCCTCGGCCCCAGCCAGCTATACACACCTCATGTTCTATCGAATATCGCGTTGACTTCATATGAGGGGTTATTCCCTGCGACCACAATCCCCTGAGACGTGATTGCATCGGGCGGGGGTTCGTCCTATGAAGACACCATCACGATGCTTGCTTCTGCCATCTCACATACAACAGCTTCATTTGGTTCACGCCCTGGGTGTTTGTCCCCGAGGTCCCTCCCCCGCATAATCGCGGGAACGCAGGCCAAGCATTCTAGGGCTTTGGATTCGGCCCGGGCAGATTGAACAGTGGCCGAGCTGGTGATTTGACTCAAACTGGTGCTTACTTGTATTCGTCGGACGTGCTTAAAGGCCAGTGAGCTGCGTTTGATCTCTCTTCCTCTATTCATCTGGGCTTCAACATAGTATTTCAGGGCTTGTCGCTCTACAGCTTTGCTCTTCCTCGCCCGAGGTTCTCCCAGTCTTCCTGTGTGAACGGGACGTAAGTGTTGCCCTTGCCATGCTTCTCAATCCACAAGAGCTGGTCACCGCCCTCGATCTTACTCGGATCCACACCCTGTTGCTTCAAAGGGACCTTATTCTGTTTATTGTTGTGGCTCGCGATGCCCTGACTTAGTAGTCGAAGAAAAATAGGCACCGCATACTTGGGAAGCTTTGCTCGCGAGTATCTGTGCCGGTTAGCTGAGACATTACCCGAGACGGAACTCAAGTACCTTAGAAAGTCGGGGTAGTCGAAAGATGCCTTCTTGTCTGTCGCGATATCCAAGGCTGCGGCGCCCGCCTTCCCATCGTGACCGGGAAGCGAAACGCCGTAGATGACCGCCTCGTTCACACCAGGGTACTCTCCGAGGACCTCGGCGACCTCGGCTGTTGACACATTCTCGCCTTTCCATCGATACGTGTCACCGAGCCTACGTGATGAGGTTACGTGGTCCGTTGTGTTTCCCGGAGAGGGGAGACGACTTACCGATCCAGGAAGAACCATCTACCTTCTCCGTCACGACGCATGGCATCTCCAGTTCTGTAGAATACGTCCCCCTTCCTCAAGACATCCTTCACGTACTTTTTATCCGTTGCCTCCGAGTTGTTGAAATACCCCGGAAATGGCCGCTCTCCCGGGTGTTCGATGAGGATCTCTCCGCCGACCTCATACGGCGTCCTGATGCACAAGCCCGTCTTTGGGTTTCTCTGAACATCTCCCGTCTCTGCGTCAATCGCTACCGGAATGAGCATGTTTCTGTACTTCAGACGAAGTAGAAGACCGTGGTGGCCGATGGCGTTGGCGAAAAAGTCTCCCCGGGAGAGGTTGCGGAGGCCCAAGGCGCCTTCGGTGCTGTTGTAAAACTCGCAAATGGTGTCTACGTTGAACCTTTCCTGGAAGCGTCTCCAAACGTCGGGCCGACAGCCGTTTCCGAATGCCGTCTGTAGGTTATGATCCTTATCCCTGGGCGACGGCGGCGCGGCGACGAGGTATCGGAGTGTTTCGCCGACGTAGACGAACCACGTGGCGTGAGAGTCGCGGACGTCGTCCCAGAACGTCGATACACTGAACTTTGGGGCCATGCAGGTTGTTGATCCTGACTACGTGCCGCCCTTCAGCATCGTGAAACATCGAGACGTGTTGTGGGAAGCAGCTTACCAGGATCTGCGATATCATTGTGATGCCTCCTGTTCCATGGTAATATGGCTGTTGATAGTCAGCGAAGCACTTGGCGAGGCTGGGCGTCTGCAACCTACCATGCAGATGTAGCATCTTTCCTTGCCATCTCTGGCGGGATGATAACCAAGATCGCTCTACGTTGGTCAGCATTGAGAAGCCCGCAGCTGAGTACACACGAAACCATACGGGTAGTGAGACGCTGGCGGCGGCAGCAGCGGGAAACAAGACAGCCTTGGGAAGGCCGGTAGTTCCGCTGTTCCAGTCAGCCAAAGATATCATCTGTTTGAGCTTTGGGCCTTACCTCGTGTAAAACAAAGCCATCGGATCGCCAGGTGTAATGCCTTTCCTCAAGTCGTCGCGCGGACGTATCGGGTCCATCTGGTAGATCCGGGCCCTCTCCTCCGCCACGTTGACCAGCTTGATCCCCTTGAGGTCCAACTCGGTCTGTATCTCGGCAACTTTCGCCATGATGTCGGGCGCAACGTCGGCGAGTATCAGTTTCGCCGTGCTGATCTCGATGCAGCCGAGGAGCGCCTTGCCCGTGAGGTGGTAGTTGATCATGGCCGGGGCCGCCCCGATGGCCAGAAGCCCTACCCAGGCGAAGGCAAAGTCGGGCGAGTTCTGCATGAACAGCGCGACAAGATCACCGGGCTTGACGCCGTGGGAAAGGAAGAGCTGGGCATACTGGTTGACTCGGTCGTAGGCGACCTTCCATGAGACGCTACCGGACCGCGTCCAGATCGCCTCATGGTACGGGTTTCTCTGTACAGCTTGCTCGAAGATGTAATACGGCGATACCCGGTCGTTCCTGACTGAAGTAAGAGATCATGTTAGTACACAGCGAGTCAAATGGGCTTGGCTTTCGGCATTACCAGCGTTCTCAACTGCCTTCGTCACTATTCGGCGACTTCGCAGAGATTTGAAATCTTTGGAGAGATGGAATCTGGCATCCACATACATCGCCGAGGCGACGCTTCCGGTGAGAGCGGCAGCTGCAGCTATGTCGTGTCAGCCGAAGGATTGGACAAGCGACTAAGCCACAGATCGAGCGAGGAGCTCGCAGACACGACAGAATACATGCAGTCGGCGTCTTACCTAGTGCCATGATGCTTGCAAGTTTCGGGTACTCGATACGTCAAGTTGTTGGCAGCGAGACAGTCGTATGCTGATCTACCTAATCTTAGTATTACGGGTGATAGCCAACAATTGTATACAAATGATGGAAGGTTGAGGCAACGGTGATGGAACATGAAGCCCGAAAGAACAAAGTTTCTAGACGAGGAACCAGGTCGCAACACGCTCTACCGCAGGCTTCTCCGCAAGTTGCAACCGACTCAAGGAGCTGTATCCTGGTGAGGTGTGGGGGAGGCGGACAGAAGAGAACCCCGACATGTACTATCAGCAGGTGGCAATAAGCAAAAAGGGCAAAAAGAACGCGTCGAATTAATTGGGCAGACCAGGGGAACGGTTGGAGAATCCGTGTTTGAGATGCCGGACCATTTCCATCTGCCGTGCCCAGTGTCCCCAAGCTCCAACCTCCAAGCTCGCCAGGTTCCACGCCGGTAAGTAAGAATGGCCGGCAAATGCTTTGCTCGTCAAGCGAGTGCGAGACAATGTAACGCCAGCCAGCACATACTTGGTTCGGATGTGCCCGTCTCCAGCTTTCCACGTTGGGGAAACGCGCGGGGGGTGCCCAGGGACCGAGGCAGTTGTTGGTTCAGCCTGCAACAGTTCTGCCGAGGAAACCAGGTCCGGCACCCTGCCTTTGGTGAAGCTGGGCGAGGCGAAGCGGTCGGAGCTCGTGTCCGGCGTTGTCCGATTGGAATAGCGATTCATCTGATCTCTGAGGTTTCAAGCTTCCAGCTCTTGGGGTTTGCGAGAACGAAACTCTCCGGTTTAAACAAGTCCCGATGACCGCTTCAAGCCGAGTCTACTGGCAATTTCCAACTGCAGTTAGTTAACCGGACTGGCCGGCACGCTGACGGAGGTGAGGATGCCGGAACAAAAGCCACCGGTGCTGAAAACTCCGTCATGTGTCCGAACTTCGGCCCCACATCTCCGTGAGTCCTGAACCCAACCTGAGAGTCTCATTGATACTGTGCGTCTTCCAAAAGGCAGAAAAGCACGGAAGTGACTGTTTGTGACTACCAAATAATTCAATGGCAGGAGAACTGATGATCTGACAGGGAATGGCATCTTCGTATGAAGTCGAACATTAGCAAGTAAAGAAGAAGAAAAAACCGTTTCTCGCATAACACAAACACCCATTCACCCTTGAACGGGAACTGAGAGACCAATGGTCTATCCAAATTAGACAGAATACCAGACGGCTGACCGAGTAGTAAAAGTAGATAAGGTATCCCACTCATAGGTCCCCAGCACATAGGTTGAGTCTTGGCCGTCCATAAGATCCTTCTTGAAAACTGCGTACCTCTCTGCCAGACTCCCAAGGCTAGGTAGTTTGGCACTGACGTGACTGACCATGAAAAAGATCTCTCTCAGTACTTCAGACACATTAGCTGGTTGTTTGAGAGGGCTTATTGGGTCTCACGAACATACCCTGCAGAAACAAAAACATGATTGCGAAGATGACGCTCATGGTCATCATTGCAACTAGTGGCTCGATCATAATGGTCTCTCGCTCAATCTCTTCCTCCAGATCACGTTTGTCTGCAAGCGGGGGCTCGCGTGGTTGAAGCGTTGGGTCGATAAGTTGGTGTTGGATGTTTGGCGTCCGCCCAGGTCGGCTCGCATCGTTGCCATGACCGGAAGTGTAGGCATTCAGTAGCTCGAGCACGCTCTGCTGGTTGTTCTCGGAGGGCTCCAATTCCACATCCGGAGGCGAATTGTTGAAGAGAACATCAAGTTTCTCGTCCCATGAAGACACAAGAACCTGAAACCGAAATCGTACGTCCTCAGTATCCTCGTCCTTCTCGGCCAGGTTGTCGTCCAATCGAACGTTCTACCTGGAAAAGACAGCATCTTGATACGCTTCCAACTCAACCTCCTTTCCTTCATTCCGGAAAAGCCAGCTCCAGACTTGTAAATCAGACCGGAAGTCAAACCCGTAGTCCTGATAAAACCGCAGTCGCAGCGTCTCTACCATTGCCTTGGCAAGACACAAAAACGAGAGGACGTCGAAGACGCTTGAGGGGAGTAAACCTCGCCGCAACTGTCTGAAGGTACCTTTGGCGGCATGCCACGTGTATCTTACACAGACGTTCGTGAGCGACATTTGACGGAAAGTGGTCTGAGACTTGTAAGCAGCCGCGAGCATATCTCCATGCTCGGAAGAAAACTGAATTGCCAGACTATCAGCCGTGTTTGATCGGTCGTTCCGCACAAACCTCCCAGAGTTGTTCCCTCTCCTTTTCCAATTATCGGTCTTCTGGAGTAGGGACACGATTGTTAGTAGTTGGGCGATTGACTTATGCCTTTCCGCCTCCCTAAGATGCCTAACAGCGCTCATCACCTGGTCTTCACCGCGTCGCAGTATTGCCCAAACCAAATTTCCGAGGCCATGGACTGCTGCTTCGCCCAAGGCCTTTGAGACTGCCAATCCTCCAGAGTCCTGATCATCAGCCTGCAAGACGTAGAAAAGTGTGTTTTGCTCATCTAGTCTTGTAAGTTCCATGATTCTGTCGATGAAAACAGCTGGTTGTAACACGGAGATGTTGGGAGTGACTCCGTGATGGATTAAGAAGGTGACCATTGTCCAATGTCGATTTTGGATAGCCGAAGCCAAAAGACTTTGTTTTGTTCTTATATGCCAGTCCGGTGCCTTCTGCCCGATCTCTGCGTCGGAGATTCTTTGAAGCAGAAATGGAACAATCGCGTGATTGCCACGAAGTGCTGCTAGTTTCAACAGGGAATGTAGTCCTGACAAATCCCCAGTCTCGTGTAGATGCCTCCGGACTTTGAAGTAATCATTGTTTTCCACGGCGTCCCAACGGATGGAACTGACCGAGGCTGGACGTTGCAAGTTCAGACGTTGCAAGAGTGAGCAATTGTCCCAAAGGCTTGATGGAAGATTGGTGGCAAGATTGAGATCGATGATCGGGTAGGTCTGGAAAGGGTCTTCATGCCAAGGCATGCGGGCTTGCTCCGATCTTTCTCCGCTCGTGTCGATATCGCGGTCCAATAGTTTCCGTTTGGCGTCGAAGCGCTGGTTCTTGAAGACAAGCCAAAGGTCATAGCAAAGATGGCCTCGAGCAAACAGATTTCTGTAACCCAGCTTGGAGAACAAGGCGCCGTTTCGGACAAAATCCAAAACCAGGATCTGCATTTCTCTCGATAGCTGATTGTGCTGCTCAGGGTGTTTCGCGAGCTGGCTTTTGAGCAAGACGAAATGTTTGAGTAGTATCCTTCCATCTACAATGTTGCCCTTGAGGTTGCGCAAATCCGTCTCGGGCAAAGTCTCGATCAGATTGAGCAGGAGATTTTGGCTCAAGATCTCCACGTCCACGCGCTCGGGATATTGGTGAACAACAAAGGCTGGAAGCGAAGTTGAGTCGGCTCTGCGGCAAGCACAGTTCGATGAGCAGGGATTTTCATCCTGGCGGTCGATGAATTGGCCAAAGCCGAGTGAGTCTCCTTGATGACAGGGGCTCCTGAACAACATTAGCACCTTGGCTTGCGCGCAACGATGAGCTCCACTTACCCATCGCTATACTCAAGCAGACGAAATCTTTCGCGTCCATATCGGTATGGACAGTTTTCCTCGAAGCCAAAGCAGCGTGTGGCACCTGACACATCGTTTCCCGCTGGCTCTTCGATTCCTTGGTGTTCAACAGGACACCCGAGTTCCTCTTGTCGGTCAGAGCCAGTCGAATGATCCTGCTCTGAGCTAGAGCCTGGGAGCGGCAGAGGCAGTGTTTCTGGTAGTGCCTCCGTGCCGTCCAAGACTCTCAACTCGATATGCGGAGGCGAAAAGGGGTCGTGGGTTAGACCAGGTGTAGCGCGAGGCGAAGAGAGGTGATTGCCGGGTGCCTCAGGGAGGGCGCGAAGGAAGTTCGCTTGACTGTTGTTCGAGTCGGTCAAACCTTCGAGACCTTCGAGAGACAGCTGCAAAGGCGTCGACGTTGTGTTCTCTGCATCCTTGTCTCTGAGTCGGCACGTTGCGAGCTTCTTCGTCGACCGTGACTTCGTGGGCCGTTGGCCCGGTTTGAAGCAGCTCTTCCCATGTTTGATATTGTTCTTCTTGACGCCCCATTTCTTGAGACGGCCCTTGAACATTCTCTCACTGCCCGACACAAGTTGGCCAACCGTGCTGCAGCCGGAATTCAGGCCGATGATTTACCTCGCGCGAAAGTCGTGCTCTCGAGCCATAAAGTTGACGACATGCGGTAGGGCCATGTCCTCTTGCAAGTAGAGTCGCGTGATGAGACTTCTGAAGCTCTCCCATTTCACCTCGGAATCTGAAGTTCCCGTAGAGGAAAGGCTGCCAGCTGTTTGTGCGTTGTTCCTGTTCGAAGGCACTGAAGAGACAGTGCCCCCGGTCGCGCTGTCTTCCCAATCCATCGGAGTCGAGCGTGATCAAAGTGATGAGACTATCATAGCTGAACTCAAAGTCTCGCGAAGAAGAGGGTTCAACTTGTTCGCGTCAATATGAGATCTCAGTGAATTGCATGTCAGTACAAAAGTAGAAAGGTAAAGAGATAGAACGGGACCACTGGCATTTATGCATGCAAGTCAATCAGCAGCTGAGAGTTGGGTAGTAATCTGCACAGAGGTGGCCGGTGAAAAGACCTCGCATGCAGCCTATGGGGTTGCGAGATGCAAATCAGGGGTGGCGCATCATCATCAGCCGCGTATGTGAGGCAGGCCGAAAGGACCTTGCATGTAAAGACGTGGCGAATCTGGGTTGGGGTGAGCCAGAAAGACTCATGCGAGCTTTCTGTTTGACAGCACCAAGGACTTACACAAGTATGAGGCTTACGTCGATTGGCAGACGAGACGATTGAAAATGTTGGCGGAGAAGGCTCTCGTGTGAGGCGACGCAGGCTGTCATCACGACTATCGAGTCCTTTCAGGAGATCGCCGGAGGGTCGCATGGTTCGCCTGTCTTACAGTCTTTCCAGCGGTGCATATTTTTGGTGTGACGTCTACGCAAATCAAATCACGAGTCGATTGGACGCTGCAAATGATTCTCAGTCCTTTCCGTTACCTCTGAAGAACCCACATAGTGACCGAAGGAGATGCCTGATGAGGAGATTTAGCCAGACTTTAACGTCTCGCTCGTCCAGAGCAAGGAACTGGCGGATATATTTGGACACTGTGCTTGCCAACATGAAGTCAGCCGCAACCAATGAAACGCCCTGGTCGCAGGGTAAGGGTAGTGGTGACCCATGGTCCGATCTTCTGCCGACGGTTACGAACGAAGTAAGGCCTCCCCCGCGCTTTTTTTTGCTCCAAAATTCCCTTTCGTCTTCCCCGTCTCACGCAACATTCGCTCACCCAGCTACAGCACAGTGTCTACGTGGAATCTCGCACTAATACAAAAGCGCCGGCATATAAATTTGCCAGAATGAAGGCCACGCACCATGTCCTCTTGAAGGAACAACACGCAAGGAGACCGAAGACAAGTAACTGTCTCCCATCTTGCTTTCATAAAAATCAGTAATGGAGCCTAGGTTCAGACAAGAGATTCAACAGGTGAGTGTTCTCGCCATAATCTATGTGGCTATCTGCAACACCTCAATCGACCATGCCACCTTCGATTTTCGTCATTCTTTTCTTCAAGTTCTTCTTCTCACTCCGATGTAGATGATGTACATCGCTGGAGAGATGCAAGATGTCACACTCAGGACCATCAAGCTCATCGAAGACATCATTGTGGACCAGGTCGTTCACATGGTAGATACAATCACCCACCCCGAGTCTTTTCTCATTTCAGCTTCTCATTGCATTCAGCTCAAGGCGGCAGATGACCTTGCCAACCGCCGCGGTTCCCGTGTTTTCTCCAACAACGATCTCATCTTCCAGGTTCGCCACGATGTCGCTCGCGTCGAGCGCCTTCGTACCTTTTTGACGTGGAAGGTCATACGCAAGACAGTCCGAGACTCTGATGAGAAGGAAGGGTTCGAAGAAGCAGGCCTAGAAGCCGACACGGGACCTACAGACGATGCATCCGCCAACAAAACCAAGCTTCCCAGTGTTTCGCTTTCGTGGGAGGTGGCTTCCTTCTTCTCGGAGCAGGTCGAAGTCGAACAAGACATCAGTGACCTGACGGGGAATGAAGCTGCGCTAGAGAAGCTGCGGTACAACGATGAGCGAACAAGGGATATGACGGTTGCCGAGTACGCTACTTGGTCCGAATATCGCCATGCCTCGATGACGTACCGTAAGGCAAAGAGATTCAGGGACTGGGTTGGGCTGGGTGTTATCGCAGAACACAAACCCAACGACGATGTTATGGATATCCTGGGGTTCCTAACTTCTGAAATGGTGCAGAAGTTGACGGCCGAGGCGTTGAAGGTGCAGCAGATGGAGGACGGCCATCTGAAGAGTAGCAGATCGCCCGAGACAAGAGGTGACGACAGACAGGGTTTATTTGAACGGAAAGAGACTCAGAGGAAGGGTATCGACGTGAGGCACGTCAGGATGGCTTTCCAACGATTACAAGGCAGGACGAAGCAAAGGCGGGCTCTGCTGAACGGGACGAGGATCGTGCAGCCGGTGAGCCTACGATTGGTACGTCTACAAACAAGGAACCTCGCCACCAGTAAAGTAACGCTGATGATGCGGTGGTTTACACAGCTCTGAATTGGGGTTAGGACCAGGAATGGCAGGATGGAAGGACGTTTTGGGTCGCGCTTCGCCAAGGGTGTCGATTTCGCAAGATTGTATATAGTCCATGAGTTCTTAAGCCGAACGTGGAGGAGATGCAGTAAATGAAATGATTGTTGATAATGCCACATCCACCTCGTGAGAAGGGGGGAAATTGCGAAAAGAAGGGATAAACGTGAAAAAAAGTATCAAAAGAGAGAAAGGACCCGGGAATGGCAGAAAAATGATCGTGTGGACCGAAATTGGGCAAAAACAAGCGTCAAGGACAGGATTCGAACCTGCGCGACCGAAGCCACTGCCTGACAGCGCTCAGACGATCTGATAGCAGGGCAGCCCATTAACCACTCTGGCACCTTGACTGTTGCAGATTAGACCAGGTTTTGATAGTTAGGTAGGGTCATGCTCTACTCGCTGACTCGCTGGTACTTGAAAGCCACAGCTTCCTTACTCTCGAAATGGCTACCAAGAAAAAGAAGCCTGGAAGTTCGGCTCCCTTTAATTGACTGGTCAATTGAGATAAATGCAATTATATCCGATGCATCGCCTTCGGGCCGTTACCTAGGTTGGCTGCTGAAGTCGTTCGGGAAGCTGCGTGGAAGGAGCTTCGCGGGTCTCAGGCTCCCACTTCAGCTTACAATCTGGAAGTCTTCGGCTTCGGGCCGTCAACTATCGGAGCTGTACCTTACCTGCATTATGGACAGTACGTTAGATTCTCTGTGACCCCGCGATGTCACATGATGATGACGTGAAGGTCTCATAAAATGTTTGTAAACACAGACATACGCTGGCTTTTTGTATTGTATTACTACGATTGTTGCGATCCCTACTTTCCCTACAGGTCCAGTGTTACCTCATCACAACCCCACCGATTGTCACCGCACTTCAATACGACCTCGTACCACATGAATAACCTCCCTTGGACGCACTCGACGCCAACTTAAAAGGTCCCACGAATCCAAAACTCGATATCCCAACTTGAACCTCTGGCATTCAAGTCGACTCATCTTGGACGCAATTGCACCCACCTTAAGTTCATCGCACCAACGTCACCACCGGAAGCCGGCATCCGACAGGAATCTTGGAGGGTTTCATCATCAACCTCACCATGACCACCGCACAGCAGCTCAACCTCCCTGACGGACGGGTCCTCTCTTACGACTTGTCTGGCCCGGACTCAAAGCCGATAGTATTGCTGGCCAACTCACTCGCAGCGCCATTCACGGCCTGGGATCGCGTCGTCGAGTTCCTCCACAGCAACGGTTTCCGTACGCTGCGCTATGACCAGCCAGGCCACGGCAAGTCCTCGGCGCCCAAGGCCCTGGACACCGAATTTGAGTCGATAGCCGACGATGTCTACCACCTACTTCAGTCCCTCAAGATCGAGAAGCTCTTCGCCTGGATTGGCGTTTCCATGGGTGCCGCGACGAGCTTCTACTTTGTCAACAAGTACCCTGGCATCGTGCACAAGGTGGCCATCTGTGACACCATCGCGGCGTCGCCCAAAAACGCCGGAGTCGATGACGCGTTTGGGCCCCGGGCCAAGGCGGCGGGTGAGGCCGGTAACATGCAGGCGGCTACCGAGGGAACGATGGACCGTTGGTTTGGAGCGGATTGGATCCAGGCCAACCCCGAGGAGGCGGCTCGAGTGCGCGCCATCATGAACCAGACCACCGTCGAGGGCTTCCAGACTTGCATTCACGCGTTGCAGAGCGACAAGTTCGACATCCGGCCGCTGTTTGGCAAGGTCGGGGCTGGCGTGGACGAGGCGCTGCTCGTTGTGGGCGAGAAGGACGCCAACCTGCCGCAGGCCATGAGCGAGATGCGGGACAAGGTCGAGCAGGGGTTCAGTTCGGTGGGCAAGCAGCAGAAGATTGAGCTCAAGATTGTCAAGAATGCAGGCCATGTCTGCTTCGTCGATGGGTTCGAAGAGTTTAGGGATATTATCCTGGCCTACCTCAAGGCCTGAGCCTAGCCGCCACGGTAGTCAGGCCATTGCCATGGTTGTAACGCAATCGCTCAACGGGCGCAAGATGAGCCCAGCTTTTGAAAAGTTTATAGACGAGGTTGGAAGCCATCAGCGACAGCAATGAGGACCCATTTCCAGCCTCTGGCACCATCGCTAGTGAAATAAGCTAGCAGAGATAGCCCCGATATCAAAAGCATTCTTCCAACATAGGCAACCCATGAACATTTCGGTGGGCTCCGGTGAGGGCTCGGTGTACATTCCTAGATTGTAGGCGATAGGTTCGTGCTAATCATCCTTCCACACCTTGGTCCCATGTTTGGCTTAGCGCCATTTTCCTCACCTAGCCCACCTCCAGCCTTTCTTTTTTCTCCCGTGGATTTTCCCTCTTCCTGCCAGCCCAGCCCACCCCAGCTACCTACCCACCTTGGGTCAGGTACCCATATTTCAGCTCTTTCAGTTAGGTAGTCATTCAGTGTACTGCGGCTGCCCGCGCCCTCTATTGCTCCTGCTGCTCTTACTTTCAGCAGGGGCTCTGGGCGCTCCTGCTGCGGCGCCTGCTCATTTGCTCCCACAGCAACCGCCCGACAACCATCACCATCACACAAACCACAACACCACGTCGACACGCCATACCGTGCGGCAGACAAAGACGTCGAAGCGTAGCGACAAGGAGCCTTTGCTCCACCTTTGACCTCTTTCTCTTCACATCCGTCATTCAGAGGTCGAGTGCAATCGGCGCTCCTCATTTACCGACCATCAGCACCCAGCACCGCCGACTACTTCGTTCTGCTCAACTTCTTCTCCGCCTTGTTTCCATCGCTGACGTGGTGCTGCGCTCAACTCAACAATTACTCCCACCAAACCAAGCCAAGACCCAAACGACTAGTCGGAGGCCCGGACCGCATATTGAGCTCCCGCTGCTTGCTCTCGTCGCAGTTACAACTTTCTACCGCTTCTCTCCCGGCTGTGGTACTTGCCCAACTGCTGCGGGATCATTTCGCAATGGCTGCCAGCTCCGACGCTGGTGCCCAGCAGCAGCCCAACGGCACTCCAATCGAAAACCCCTCCATTGCCGACGAGCCCACGACTCCCATGGAATCCGACGACAACCCTTTGAACTTGTCTCAAGTAACACTGCCATCTACCGAGATTCCAGCTTCTCCCATTGACCCCAATGAGTCTTTCAAGACCGAAGTTAACGACGACCGAATGAGCTCTGCTGCCGTTATTCCCTCGTCTTTGACACCGCCTCCGTCCTCCCAGGTCGTTGCCCACGCTGGTAATGGCATTCTACACTCTACCTACGGCGCTTCCCAGCGCTCTGCCCTCTTCTCACCGCCCGACACTGGTCTCAACGCGACGATTCGACGAGACGGCACCGCAATGGGTGCGGAATACGTCCCGCCGGCACCCCAGCAGATTCTCGAAGCCAACGCCGACGAACTGCGAGCCATGGTGAACACGTGCATCGCGGAGCATGCCAAACTGAAGATGGAAGCAGCACACCACAAGCTCCAGTACAGCCTACTCAGCATACAGGCGGATGAAGACGCGAAGCGAGCCGCCGTCGAACACGAGATGACGCGCCGAGAGATCGAAGCCCTTAGGACGGCCGAGTACTCGCAGCAGGCCGTTCGTGAACTGAGTGCCGCGACGGAAACGGCACAGATGAAGTTCCTCCAGATGAAGGTGTGCTACGAAGAGGCAGTCGACGAGAATGCGGTGCTGTCTCGACGCATCAGGAACGCCAAGAAGGTCATCTCGCAGAAAGAAGACGACATCTCGAGCCTGGCGGACGAGCGAGATATGCTTCTCAACCGCATTCGGGAGAATCGGGAACATTTTCACATGCTGTGCAGCCCGGGCGGCATTTTCCACGGAGCCATGACGCCCAAACACCAAACGCAGCAGCACCACGGCCAGCCAACCGTCTCAACTCCCCAGCATGGCCACCGGGCGACACCGAAGCAGACCCCGAGATCTGCTACCCGCGACGCACATGCACGGGTGGACAGGGACCATGGCGATGCACCCATGGCGGCCTTGCTGCAGGCGCTCAGTCAGGACAACAACAGCGCGCCCTCAACGCCGACGACGGCGGTCAGACCAGCACCTCGCATGACTCTCAAGCACACCCGAAACGCGCAGTCACTATCGTCTCTACCTACGACGCCACTATCTCGCCCGAATCGCGAGCACTCTGGCCTCTTGCCGTCGGCGAACCTCGTTCCCCAAAGCGAGCCGCGGCACAGGTATACGACGGCTGAGATGGTTCCGAATACGCCGCCTCCTGCGGTGCGAAACCCTGCGCAAAAGAGTCGCGAGAGCACCATCTCGGCTGACGACAACGAGGAGTTGGCGCGTCAGGCGCTCGAGTCGGTTGCAAAGTCGGCGTCGTTCTTATCTCAGGCGTCACGTGGCACGTCTAGAGGATCTCGGAAGCCTCTGCCAGGTGGCACTGGAGAGAGCGAGGAGGAAGTCTACGAAAGCCAGGCCAGTCAAGCGGCGTCGGAGATGCTGCGGCGCGACCCCCGAGAGAGCTTCGAGGTGGCCAGCTCTGTGGGATCGCGTGACGGCACGCCAGCGCCAGCGGAGAAGAGCGCCAGGCTGCAAGCGAAGCTATTCTCGGGCATGGCCAAAGGCCACACGACCACACCAGACAAGCGCAAGTTCAGCGGGGGAGCGGCGACTGCGCAGGAGGCCCTTAAGAGGATGCGCATGAGCGGTGCCGTTGACGAGAGCAACCCCAAGGTCGGACTCGGAATTCAGTACGGCTACAGTTAGGCTGGCCCAAGCCCAAGCCAAGACGATGGCCAAGGCTGTCAGTGTCGCCCTCGGTCACGGACGATTGTGTCGGCGGAAGAGACGGGATGAAGCAGCCGGTGGCTGGGGAAGACCGATAGGCTGCCCAAGGCGTGGGACGAGACGGGCCCTCGTGAGATGGGTTAGCGAAGCGAGCACAGGCGGTGTGTGGGGATAGCACGGCGGCTGCGGCGTTGCTGCAATGGCAGGGAATAACTGACGTGGCAACCTGCACTTTTTATGGATACACGTACCTTGGAGAAGGCCTCGAAGACGGAAGAAAATTGCATTCGAATGATACCACTGACGACGAGACGGAAGGAAAGGCAAGCTGGTAGTAGAATCAAGAGCTGGAAGACGTGGCATGTATGATGCTGAGCAGAGGAAGCAGGTATCACATAGCAGCACGACAAGTTTTTGGATATGAATTCATGACGATTACAGATACAAGACTCCAGACGGAGGGGAGTATGGTATCCGTATAGAGCACAGAGACACCAAGGGCACGGCTCGTCTGTCTGACCCCTGCCACCTACAAACATCCGACTGACATGATTGACTGACTGACCGAGAACCTAACTGACAAGGACCAGGCCGGCCAAGACCCAGCCCTGGGGTCGCCATGCAGAGAGAGAGGGAGTGGGAGAGAGGCGAGGGAAGCAAGGGTCCACGCTTAATCAGTTACGATTAATGTGCAAAGACGATCCAGAGCTGATGCTGGAGAAGAGGAGTAGAGCGCCTGGAATCCAGAGTCCACACACACGTCTGGAGGCCGGCCAGCACGAGAGAGCCACAGGACAGGACATATGGCGATGAACCCATGGCTCATGTTCCTAGTCCGCCGTTCTCGCTAACCCCCTTTTACCACTCTCGCTTCCTGTCCTCGTCCCCTCTTTTCCAACATCTCGGTTCTCGCAGCAGATATCTCGGTGCAGATGAATCCATATTTCGCTATCCGTACAGACGCAGATTCTCTGTAAGTTACGGATACTCTACGAACCTGCACATGAACCAGCAGCGCCTACATGATAGTCTGTGCTCGCATCTGCGCCTGTCTCTTATTTCTGCATCTTCACCCAAGTTTAACTTGACCGCCGATCGGAAACGTCCCTCGCTGCAGCGCTGCAGGGAGCTGCACATGTGGGCTTAGTGATAAACGCGTGCAGTACGCACATCCGTGTACACTATAACTCAACTCTCACCTCCAAAGCTGTACCCCATACATACTTTGCCAGAGAGGTTTCGTGTCGTCTAGCAGCCGTCTCTTCTTCTCTCCCAATTTTTTTTTTTTTTTTTTGCCATTGTTACCTTGACGATCCCCTGCATACGCTAGAGAGAACGTCTAGAAGAAGGATTGCATATCAGTGCGGCGGCGACAAAGTCCGGGGACGAGACCAAAAATTAGAGATCATCGTGCGGCACTTTTTTTTCCCTCTCGCCATCACCTCGCGTTTCTCACCGCCGCTTCATTACACCCCGCCTCCCAGCCACTTTTACAAGATTGATCCTCGCGGAATAACGACGCCAACTCACGCCAACCACACTTTGCGACAACAAAGGTCCCTTTGCCAGCTGGTTTTCCCATCTCGAGCTAAAGCCGAGCAGTCTGTTGCACAGCACCGCACTGCCTTCAAAACCAAGAGAGATTCGTAAGCGCGACAATGATGAGGGATCATCCACGCGCGCCGCGGGACGCATCGCCCCTCCCGCCGCCGCCCCGCAGCCTGTCGGACGAGTTGGGCGACTTCATGTCCTCGAGCGACGAGTACAACAACCACTACGACGACGACGACGACAACCAGAGCACCGCGTCGGGCGGCTTGGAAACGCCCCTTTCCTCGCGCAAGTCGTCGCAGAGCGATGATTTCGACGGCTGCGATGACCGCTACGAGGAGGAGCCCTTCCCCTCCTTCTTTAGACCGATGCAGACGTCCTACGTCAAGAAGTTTGCGAGGGTCGACGAGGAGGCGGTCGAGAGCAGGCCCGGCACGGCGGTGTCGCTGGGACGGAACGCGGCGCCGGCGTTTAGGAGGAGTTCGACGTGTCCCGTGGTCCTGACGCAGGACTTTCTTGCCAGCGCGGCGGACGAGGTTGTCAGGATGATGCCCGGCCAGGCGGAGTTTATGAAGGGGCTGGTGGAGGGGTGGAAGGGGATGGAGATGCAGCAGCGGAGGAGTTCCGTCGGAGGTGGCGAGGTTGGGTTGAGGGGGCGACGGGGGAGTGTGAAGAGGCCTCACACCGCGCCTGGAGGAGGGCAGGTTTTTGGAGGCGGGTTCAAAGGGTTTCCGGTGGTGAAGGAGCGCGAGGAGGACGGGGATGAGTTGAGGTGCGTGGAAGAGGAAGAGGAGGAGAGCTTGGTGGAGGAGACGGAGAGGGAGAGTAGTATGGTCGTGGAGGATGAGGTGGAGGAGACGTTGTACGAGTTGAGGGATCTGGCGAGGGAACGCGCCGAAGAGGTTATTGCAGCGTCTGCGAGGAGTGCGGACGATTTGGATAAGAGGTTTGCGGTGGTCAGCAGGTGCATCGACACGATCGGGAGGATGTACGAGAGGAAAGCCGAGAGGGGCAGGAAGAGGAGGAAGCTGGGTGTCAAGTGCGTCAACGCCCTGGTGAGAATCTGCGAGATGTTTGCGAGCGAGGCACCAGATGGCGGCGCGTACCGCTTCGAGTCGAGGTTCCTGGACGGAGAGAGCGAATGGGACTCGGACGCGGACGACGAGGCGGATGACGGGGACGCCGAGGAGATGTTTGCGAGGGCATGGGGCGCTGCGAGGGGCGATGCCGAGATGACCATGGTCGGCGATGACGAGGACGTCGTCCCGCCATCGCCGACAAAGGATCCGAACGACGACAAGAGACACGCGGAACTCGTACGGCAGGCGAGGGAGCAGCTGGATACGCTCTTCGCCAAGGTCTCCCAAGAGGACACGCCGTTTGAGGAGAGGCATTCGAGGGTGGTGTATGCTGTCGAGGCCTACCTGGCGAGATTGTCAGAACTCGAGGCGGTTCACGACAAGGAGTTTAGGTGGCACTCGGAACTGAAGGCCTTCCACGTCGCCATGGGGTCGAGGAGGATCCTCAGTCCGGAGCCGGGCATGGCCATGGCTCTCGTCGCCAGCCTCAGTTTCTGCTTCACTCCTATAGCCACGGTCCTGTGGTACGTCACGGAACCGGGGACGACGTGGATGCTGTGGAGGATGGTGATACCCATCGGGTGTTACTTTTTGCTGCTGGCCGGGTTTTACATTGATCAGAAACACGCACGGGATGCGTTGTACGAGGAGATGCTGCCGGCCGAGGCGAGGGAGATGAGGAGGAGGCACAAGAGGGAGAGGGAGTTGTTGCAAATGGCCCATGACAGGGCGGTGCAGAAGGTGTACTCGCCCGAGGCGTGAGCGGGATGAACCACGATGTCTAGTCTAAACAGTGACTACTTTCCTCTGTTGAGTTTTATATACGAAAGGTATCCGGCAAAATACCATTGGCCACTTTTTGCACCTCAAGACGAGCTGTACTGATCCGCGAGATGTGGAGAGAAAGAGACCAATTCCGCACTTGCGATTGGTCATCTGTCCAGGTTTTCATGCTAGGTGAGGATGATGATTGTAGTTCTTTTGCTTCTTGTGACATGGAAAGTACAATAAGGAGCACGTCATTTGGCCGAGGTGGAAGAAACATGTCCATCGTCTGCCGCACCAATATCTCTGTAGAACTTCCTGCTTTGGGCATCTCGACATCATTTACATCTTCAGCATTGAATCCATATTTCAGTGCAACCTGGACAACCAAAGCCGCCGTCTTGGTGGGTGATATACGCTGCTTTCTTGATTATCGTAGTAGACAGCAGTGAACTGGTCAAATCCATTGAATGTGGGACATTGCTCGTAGTAGAAGCTACCTCCAGCGCCATCGTTTGCAACCAAAGCTGTCAACTTATTGCTCCATATCCAGCCCGCTAGCCTCAACTGTCAAGAGTGCGGTTCGAGTCAAGCCCCGGACACGGTCTGCTCCCCTTGGGAGCGTGAATGCCTGTGACTTGTGTCAGCTGTACACGCCGCCAGATACCCGAGACAATGGACCAACCTGCGCAGACAGCGAGTCTGAACTTGCCATGTTGCAACATCTCTGGGGGAGGAACGGCCATGCCCGATATCTCGTGACATATCGTGAGCAAGTTGAAAAACAGGTATGCGATATTAAGACCGGGCTGCATTCTTCGTGTTGTTTCCACAGAACTCGGAATGGGGGGAATAGTTGAGTCGAAAAAAGGGGCGCCTAGACCGATATGCGATGATGGCAAGAGAGTACGGTTGAATACCGAGAGCGGGATGACTGAATGAACTGCGACAAACTGGGGGATATTTATCGGACTCTCAGAGGAGTCTGTTGATTGATATTTAGGTGGGATGGAATAGAGATTGAGATTGAGATGCTGTCAGCCCAGCCAGGGTTACATCACCGGCTTTCCAAGTTCCATCTCGTCGCGAAAGCGGGACATGCCAAGGGGGGCCGAACGAGGCTCGCTCCAACAGACAGTAGTTTCTGTTTTTTGCAAGTCAAGGCATCGGGGGCCATTGGGGCCATCGCCGACAAAGGGTAGGATTGAAGCACGGAAGAGGCCATCATCGTGTGGCGGTGCAGCTGACCCCCAACCTCGCATCTGTTGGGACCAAGGCAGCATCGAGCAATCATCGCTATTCACAGACACACCAAGTGACGCCATCCCTGGGCGATTTTGCCTCGCACGAGGTCGACGCAGAGCTTCCGGATACTAAGCAACTGAAACCCTTCACCGCACAAAGTCCGCCCTCACTTGGGGTCGAGAACGTGTCGCTGAAGATTGCTGGAATAATGCGCCAGGCACACTCGTAGCTAAGATGTCATTCGCTTTGACTTGCTATGTGGATAGTGCGCCCATCCATTGCGTTGATAACTGAGCGAGCAGCAACTTCACAGCTGCAGCCTGCTGAGCCTGTGTCTTCCCAGATTTTCTTATATCAACACGGTAATATAATATGCCGTATCAGATTCTATAATAGCCAATGGGCTTGAGCGTGGGCAAGGCCCAGGAGACACTAGACTTGGCGAGTCTTTGTAACTTGCAGGCCCATATCGACCTGGTCTCGCTGCTTGCATGGACCTGGTCTACCTACCGACGCCGAGGATCTAGAAGCCGGGCTGTGGCAGGACTCATAGTTCTTATGCTCAGCCATTCCTCGTCGCGCTTATCTGCAGTCTTAAGAAACATTATTTGACGGTAAAGAGGGCCTGCATATCTTGTGATCCAGTCATCCACGGAGTCTGACGACGGTCTCTGACCCTTTCCAACCGCAGGCCTCCCATCTTGACCGTATTACTGCGCCATTCTTGTCACCGAGAGGGCCTGTACGAGCGTGTGGCACATGTAAGATTGTGATATCACTCCAACAGACGGGATGCAACAGGGGGCAGTTCCGGTAGATCAGCCAGCCTCGTGGAGCATGCGATGTATCCTCGCTGACTGTTCCATTGTGACCACGCGAATGAGTTCGGGAAGCTCTGAAAGACTGCTAGTCGAAGCGTCGACAGTCAAAACCGTTGACCGTCCTGAGCACGGCGACTAGCCCATTCAAGTTTCGGCGGCGCGTTTCGGTTAGGCGAAGGCGTCGACAGTGGCAGAGACCAATTACTTTGGCCCATCGAAAAGCCAGCCTCGTCGGAGAAATACCGGTTGGTGTCTCGGGAGAAGAGACAGAAATCTAATTACCGAAATGCTGGTAGCAGTCTACCGAGCAAAGCCCAGAAGCAACTAGTTCAGGAGATCAAGCTCTCAATCTCCTTTCCGCGCCGACATCCGGTAACCTGGTTGCGCTACTGCTAAGCGTTCACTCGATAAACTCCCGAGTAAACAAGCTTATGCTAAGCTTTCAGCTGGTTATTTCTGTCATTTAAACTAGCCAAGCGAAGGATCTAGTGCCACGATCAGATGACAGCCGGGTCTGGACCGCCGGGCATGAGGAGGGAACTCGTAGTCCACGAACCACGTGTTGTACCAAGGTGCCGGAATCTCTCTCATGCATCCCCGCAACACATCATGCCATTTCAGTATTCAGGGTTTTTACTAGAGCCCCTTTGGATTAATGCCAGTGTCCGGCTGGTGCTTTGATCACTAAAGCTGTAAACATCGTGAGCTCTCGCGAAATTGAGCGGTCAAGGGGTTGAATGCTATTCTCGTGAGTTCTCGGTATGCTCAAATTACTGTTGTAACTTCAACATTATAAATCCCCTCGACTTTCTGCTTCAGTTCCCGAGACCAACTCATCAACTCACACATTCTTTTACTACATTGACTTTGTTACGCTCACCTTCCATCACTTGCCAAGATGCACGCCTCCTCCTACCTCTCTGTCGTCGTTCTGGCCTTGGCCACCCTGGTGTCTGCGCAAGATACCATCGACGACCTCGGCGGTGCTGTGATTCCCGAAACCAACTCGACCCAGGCTGAGAAGCGAGCCGAGTTTCGCCCCCGAGGATCTACGGGACAACATGAGGTGTTGAAGCGGGCCAAAGATGGTATCTGTGATGCCCTGCCTTCCAAGTGGGCTTACATGGGTTGGTGAGTACATGCCACATTCACAATGATACCTATCCACGGTCCCAGCACTAATGTCGATCAACCGTAGCTTCTCCGACAGCCCTTCCAGCAGAGTTCTCTCCGGCGACAGCTGGTGCGTCGATGCCACCGGGCCCGAGGGCCTGACGCAGGAGAAGTGCATCGCATTCTGTGATCAGAAGGGATACGGTAAGTCCACTCTCAAGGGTCCAAAATCCTGACGACCCTCAAACTCACGGACGTGTAGGCATGGCCGGTGTCGAATGGGGCAAGGAGTGCTACTGCGGCTACGTCCTCGACAACTCCGCCAAGAAGTCCGCCGAGACGGACTGCAGCATGACGTGCACCGGAAACTCGGACGAAGTCTGCGGCAACGGCGGACGCATCAACGTCTTCACCAACGGAGACTCGGCGCCGGCCGTTCTCCGCGCCTCCGGGGACTTCAGCTCTCTCGGGTGCTACTCCGACTCGGCCTCGGCCCGCACCCTGACGACGCGCGTCGGCCTCCCCGGCAACGTCAGGGTCAGCGACTGCACCACCGCCTGCGCGAACCAGGGCTTCCAGTACGCCGGTCTCGAGTTCGGCAGCGAGTGCTACTGCGGCACCGGCATCTCCAACGGCGGCGCCCCCATCGCGGACAAGCTGTGCAACATGGCCTGCACGGCCGACAAGACCGAGTACTGCGGCGGCAGGGCCGCCATCAACATCTACAAGAGCTCCGCCCCCCAGGTGGCCCAGAGCAAGATCCCCGACGGGTGGGCCATGAAGAACTGCTACACCGACAGCCCGTCTGCTCGCGCTCTGTCCTACAAGGTTCCCAGCTTTGACAAGTTCTCCGCGGCCCAGTGCGTCTCCCAGTGCGCTGGTCTCGGATACGTAAGTCACATCCAACAGTATCCCCTTTTGAAGAACATGACTGACACCCGTCTTTAGCTCTTCGCCGGTCTCGAGTACGGCAGCGAGTGCTACTGCGGCAACACCATCGACAACGGCAACAAGCCCGCCTCTTCCGGCTGCGACATGTCCTGCGCAGGGAACCGCGCGGACACGTGCGGCGGCGCCGGACGCGTCAACATCTATCAGGCCCCTTGCTCCGGCAAGCCAGGCTGCCACTTCAACTTTGGAAGGATCAGCATTCGCCGCGGCATCACCAAGAAGCAGTGCGCAGACTACTGCCACGCCGACGCAAACTGCCAGTCCTTCCAGTATGGCAACGACAACGGCCTGTTCTGCAACCTTTTCAAGTATCCCATTCCCGCCGTCCGGGCAACAGGGTACGACAACAATGCTCGCTGCAATTCCTTCAGCTTCTATGATGGTGCTTGTATCTTCTGAGCATAACGACGCGCCGAGGGGACGTCTAATAGCTGGTCAAGGTTCTATCTAATATGGGCGAATTGCAATTCCATGAAAGGGCGTTAATGTGCGCGATGGGGATCTATAATCACGGAGATCGTTACAGAGAGTCTAATACAGTTCCATAATCTCGCTGATAAAGAATTGCCCGAGGCAAACCTCAACGAGAGCCTGCGCTGTCTGTTTCCCAATCGGGGGCGACATCGTCGCTGTCGGAATCGTCATCAATGTCTTCGTAATCCGATCCAGATGTAGCACGCCTGTCAAGGTAAGACGACTTGCCCCGTTTGCCTGATGCTTTTGACAGAGAACCATTTAGGGCGGCCTTCACTGCTCGGCATGAAATGCATTGCCCCGAAGTTCCCCGTCCATCGCAACCCTCTACAGCACAGTCGCCATCCAAGTCCACTCGCGGCCATTCAGAGGATCTGCCGTTGTTCGGCAACCATGGCGGGTTTCCCGTATCCGATCGGGTGTAATTCCAAGCGACGTAACCAGCCTTCGAAATGGCAACGACGAAGTCGTCGTCCACCCCGAGACCTGTAAACTCCTCGTGCCTTGTGGAGCCTTTGGGGTAGCTACTCTCCGAGAATAGGGAAGCATCTGTATCCATCATGAGGGTCGTGTCCCCGTCGGCGACACAAACAATGTCGTGGTGTTGTGACTTGCACCGCCATTCCTGAATGCCCTCGGCGTTGCCAACCAAGTCACCTGGATGAATGAAGTAGATATCGCCGTTCCATATCACGCCTTGGTAAGCCTCTGGATACATATTGGAGACATACTCACGTCTTGGCCGCGGGCAGCCGTGAGCCGCGTGCGTCTGCCAGCCGTACGAGAACTCCTCCGTCAAAGGGTTGAAATTGAGCTGGATAGTGTAGGGTTCGGTCCGGACGCCGTATTCATCGGGGTACTCTTCGGAGTAGTACATGAACAAGTTGTAGAGGCCGAATGAATTCATAGGCCGATATTGAGGGACGATTCCAGACCGCGGTAAACCGCCGGGACGTTCGAAGCGATGTGTTTTTGTATGTTTGAGATTTTCAAACTTGAACGCTCGGACGGAGCCAACACCAGCGTCTAAAACAGGCAGTCCGTCGTCCACATCATCTAGCCCGGTGTCAGTCACATGCTTCTACTTCGTGGTTGGCATATTGTGCCATCTCATATCTCACCTTCCCTCGGCGACAATGCCACAAAGTAGATGATTTCGCTGTTCAAGGGATGAAAAACAACCCCACAACGCTGGTCTCCATATAAGTTGTGCCGTGTAGTTTCATTATCATCCGGCAAGCCAGAGACATCAGGAAGGGGAATCTTCCTGAGGCCGTCGCTCCAGGTCCAAAGATAGGGCTCGGCCGTGAGAGCCCAGTTTGAACACAGCACCGCAATCGATTCTTTGTGAGCAAAAATTGCCTCGAGGTAATTGGGAAGAGTTACGCGTCGGAGCTCGCCCTTTGCCAAGTGATAGATGATCCTGAGAGAATGAGTATGGGCCGAGAAGACCGACGACGGTGATGTGACGCTTACATGCTGCGTCTATTTGCCTTGTGAGCAAGCACGACTAGACTTTCTGTCAGGGCCCGGATGACGAAATTGTCTTCGCCCTTGAGTACGAGATCCGATGGCGATACCAAGATCCGTTCCATGGTTCGAAGGTCATCAACGAAGACACTGTACGCGTCCGGTTGCCAAGCAACCCGTCCGGAACAGTACGCATAGGACCGCGACTGGGCCGGCGCTTTCCTCTTCTGCACCTGGTCGTAGTTGACGTCTGCACACTCCATGCGAAATGATTCGTCTTGTCGAACAGCATCCCAGCCGATCGGTACGGAGAGGCTTGAGATGAAGTTGCCGTTGGCGCGTCGCTTTCGCGTGCTATCGATGTCGATGAGGAATGACCACAAGTCCGATATCCCGTCTGGGAAGAAGGCGAGGGGATTCGAAAACTTCGTTTTGAGATGGTGCTTGACGACGAGATCGCTGGTCCAAGCTTCCCTCCATCCTTGGGATACTCGACAACAGGACATGGCGTCATCGTAATCGACATAGCGGGCGACCATGATCACCAGCTCGCCCGGGAGATCGTCCATGCTAGCGAGACGAGGAGGTTTGCTCGCAAGCCTCTGTTTGAGGTACAGAAGCTCCCAGGGTGATAACGCTTGCAAAAGGTGGTCTAGATGCGCCCGCCGCTCAACGACGTCAGGAGACCCATCGCTTTTGTTCAGACGCAGGAAGTGCTCTGCGAGGGCATCGGCCGGCGGGGTGGCTGCCATGATTTTTCGTTTTTTTGTAAGGATTTGAAGAACCGACCGCGTGATGGATTATGGTATGGTTCGCAAGTTCAACCAGTCGAGATTGGTCGACAGTAGATGCGGGAGACGTTTGCAAGTGGAGATTGTTGTGATGCCCTCACGTACCTACGCGGCATAGTATCGCGTCGGAGGAGATGATCCATGGTTGTTCATCTAAGGTAGGTGCCTTACCTCACCGCCCCAGCGACCCACCTACCGGGCTGGTGACTATCCGCTAGACCGCAGTTTTCCCATTGCTCATGCTGAGTAAGCAGACGATTATGCAGGATTGTCTTTCCAGGCGCTCATGAATGTCGCATCACTTCTTGCATGCTCCTGGCATTTGAAGAGCGGATGAGTGCTCAATTTGGCAAGGCGCGCCATAATTCGCGGAAATGTCAAAGATTTAATGGAGATGTCATGAAACGCTCTGTATTCCCAGTCATACGTCGACGACCAACGCAGCTATTTTCGCGAATGACTTCTACAAACACAGCCTTGGGTTTTCTCGGACATCAGACTTGGCTCGGCCGCTGTCGTGGTCGCTGACATATTTGAGTCTTGATTCTACTTCACCTAGAAAGATGAGAAATTCCTTCGTGCCCCTCGTCAAGATGGGAGTGCACACCGTGACCCCAGCAAGCAGGGAGGGGACTATTTGGGCCGTACTGGGTAGCGGATCTTGGAGAGACTTATGCGACGGCCCGCGTGGATGCTGGAATGCCTAGATACAGAGGTCGGTAAACACGAGCAAAGTACAAGCCCTGAACAGGTCCGTTTGGTTCAGGAAGGTGTCTGTGTCTAGACGTTCTTTGGGTCACATGGGTGTTGAAACAGGGGCTAGACTACAAATTTTTGAAATCAATAGTAAAGACTCATTCGTGCAGGTTAATTGGTGTATATATCACGCTAGAGTGACAAGTCAGACGGAAACAAGGGTAATACCAGGGCCGCTGGTGATGTTCAGGATCTCGAATTGGTTGCTAGAAAACCCCAAGTCCACAGCTTTTTCTAGTCAGAGAAGACCATACATATTTCCAACAAGGCAGAGGGTTACTGTCAACACCAGAGAGGGTACCAGGCTGGTGCCATGGATAAGAGCGCCCGACTCGGAGGGTCGGCCGGTCTGAGCAGGTAGAAGCTCCCAAGTCAAGTTGACGACGGCTGAGTCCGTCTCCCCAATCAATCCCATCCCTCCAACGTAGTCGTCAAACCGCCAGTTGACAGCCAGTCCGTCGTTTCCGTGGAGCTGGCTCAAGTCCTCCCCGGCTATGACGATAACCTCATCGCCGTCGCTGTCAACCACACGAGTTCGGCCAAGTCGGCCCGTCATCACTTGTGCCTTCAACTCGTAGCCGGCGCCATCCAGATCACCGAATGGAGCAATGACGACGCTGGTTTTGTTATCCAGCGTGCGGCGCACAGTGGTCTCTGACCCCGAGGCAAACGGCTCGACGGAGTTCTGACGCGCTGACACCCTATCCCGGCGGCAGGATTGTAAATCGGATGGCTGTACGGTTGAACAGTCCAGGTTCGTTACTCGGACAAGAAACTGAGCATCCGGCAAGATGTTGTTGTCACTGTACCAGGAGTTCAGGTAGTGCCCCTGGAGCTGGTTCTCCCAGCCCGTCACGCAGCGGGTCCAGGCTCCCTCGCCGCCCTCGACGGTGGATTTGAAGGGAAACTCGTCGCACTCTGTACGGCGGCCCGCTTCAGGTCCCGAAGACTTGGCGACGCCTTTGCAGCAGTCGCGGCATCCCGACGCGCGGCCTCTCTGACGACCACAGCGCTGACCGTCGCCTGCGTACGTGAGGACGATCTCCTGGGCTGAATGGCCAAGTTTGTGTCGAATGCCTGGAGACAACGTCAGGAATCAATGTGGGATACTACGTTGAGACGGATTCATACCGAGACAGATGTTGATGGGGATCTAAGGTTACGGTCAGCAGTCTTGAACCATCGTCGAAATTGTCTGTGCGGCATTAATGTGTTACTTACATCGGGAGCTATGTCAGGACTGACATATACAAACTCCATCACCGGAAGGTTAGATGCCGTCGGCTGAGGCATGCCCACGATCCCGACATGTTTGCATTCGGAACTGGTGGGAGTTGGAGGTTCTGATGAGGGGATTTTGGGCGTCTGAATCTTTGGGGTCGTGATGGGAGCTTCGGTCGCCGGAGAGGTTGACGAGGCTGAAGACGTCGTTGATGGAGTTTGTCTGCTTGTCATCTTGCGCTTGCATTCGCCGTAGGAGTCGCCGCACTCATATCCACTAGGGCAGCCTGTTTTTCGTGAGTCTCCTTATGACGTGTTGCATAAGAGTCGGGACACCTACATGTTCCTGGACAGCACTTGCTTCCATCGCCGTCGTTGCAGCATCGTTCATTGCCGCAGCAGGACCACCCAGCTTTGCAACATCCCGTGGAGCAGCAGGATTCATCTGACGGACAGCCAGAGGTGCCGCCGTTGCAGCAGACGGCCCCGGATTCGAAGCATACGCTGCCGCCGCATGTCTCTGCTCTCTTCGGACAACAGTATTTGCGGGCAGGGTTACAGTTTGCATCAGAAGGACAGCAGCCTCCCATGGGTTCCGCGCAACACTCGCCCAGGCTGTCGGGGCAGCAGCTATTCGGGCACTGCTAGCTCGTCAGTATGGCCAGACTTTACTCAAGGGACAATTATGGAAGCGCGAGGAAATGGACTTACGCATTTGTTGGTTGCGCCGCAGCAGCCAGCGCCACAGTTCTTGGGACTGTAGCTGGGGCATGTTTCTCGACCAAAGAGAGATCTTGCATCGAGGGAAATATTCGACGTGTGCTCTGTTGCGATTTCAACGAGACCAGGCCCAATGTTACTGTTGCTGGGTGAATGGGCTTCTCTCTGCGAGAAAAGATTAAGCGGGTTGGTGTCTTCAAGGAAGGGCACTTCGGCCGGAATAGAGGCACAACTGCCAAGGAGGGCAATCCAGGCTAAAATGAGATGTCTCATTTTGGGACAACAAGAATACGGGGTTTATGTTGCAGAGGGCTGATGCTTGTTACACAAATTTCTGATTCGGCCGAGAAAACAGAAGAAAGAAGGCCCTCAAATACACGAGCAAAAGCTCCCTAGCCTGGAGGACATGAGGCTGAAAACACCGGCAGTGGCCAAACGAGTGTCCCGTCGGCCCCCGTCGTCCATCAAGAGTAGCATGATGCGTCAGAAATTTATATCCGTCAAGTAGATTGGGCGATCCGGACCCGAGTTGCCCCGATCAAACGCCACCGAGGGAGAGCTGAACCTGACGATGCAAGACAGCACCCTTCAATTCTGCGCTAAGCTGAGGAGAAAACCAATCGCCGGGATTTCGCGCCGTTAACTTGCAGTAAAGCCATGCATGGTATCTCAGGTGAGCTCGAATGATCCTGGCATCGATACGAAAGGCGCGAACCGTCCCGCGCAGGGAAATGATCGAGGTTAGGCGGGCGGTTGAAGCAACTGATTGTGCACAAAAGCCTGACGAGGCGTTTTCAAGCGTGCCTGAGACACTGGGGTAGTCTTATGTAGAGCACTCCCTCGCAGAGACTGAACCTACTCCCTTGCTGTCTAAGGTAACATCCTGTTGAGCCCTAAACTTTTGTGGGAAAAGTCAGGCTGCGGCTGAAAAGCACACATTATCTAGCAGAACCTCGTCCAGTGACGGCACACCCTTTCACGCTCATGGGCCGCGGCTGGTATTGACTTGAGGGAACGAGGCTGGGAGACTGAACTTAGGGTACACCTTCCTCATGTGCTCAACGGTGTCCTGGATGATGTCGTAGTCGAAATGAAAGTCGTAAAACTCCTCTGGTTTGGCTTGACGGATGTCAGTGCTGCTTTCGGACGGACGTTCCGAACACTTACTCGGAATCTTTTCAACGGGGACAAATTCGGACGCGGCTTGTCTGATCTTCTCCGCCTGGTCTTGGGCGGCGTTGCTGAACAATGTAATGGCACTGGCTCGGTTTCGGCGTATGTTTTCGAAGACCTCAAGCCTTTCGGAGACTTGGGTCGTTGAGGCCACCCCTGACAGACATATGCCGAGAGCGACGCCATCTTCGATTGCCTGAGCACCACCTTGACCCTGGTCTGCATTGCGAGTGTTAGGGACCGTATCAAATAAAGCCATGCAAAGGATGCGTGCTCACGAGGAAGCATAGGATGAGCGGCATCGCCGATTAATATCATCCTTCCCCGTCGCCAGGTTGGAATGGGTGCTCTGTACAGCAGCGGCCACTGCTTGACTTCATCTGCTTTTCTGGTACTCTTAGCATTCGTTTTCAAGGCCGGCTTTCGATCAAAGCTTACTCAAGAAGTGCCATGACGCTTGAGTGAAAGCCGGAGAACCTTTCCAGGAGATGTGACTTGTCGACGGAGTCATGCCAGTCTTGAGTCCCGTGTCAGCGGTTGAAATCCTTCGCCTGTGCTACAGAAGAGGGCCCGGTTCTCGATCTCGTACCTTCTGTTGTCGAGGAACCGATTTCGCTGTGGAATATGCCGATGCAGTTCAAAACTTCGCCGCTAAAAATCGTCAGCTCGGGACTTCGCGATGGCTTCACAGCTGCACAAACTCCCGACAAGGATACGTCACTATCCGCTTGTTATGCCCGAGAAACATCCTCACGCTTCCAGCTGCCGAGTCGAAAATCTCTGCCGTCACAGGATCTGACAAGACCTCGGCCATGGGGATGAGGAAGCGGTAACAAAAGTTGTTCTGGTCCGCGGGGATTGCTGGATTCGGTGCACCCAGGACGGCCTCGACGCCGCCGCTGTGGATGCCGTCGGCGACGACAACCACATCCGCCGAGACGGTCGTCCCGTCGCTGAGTGTGATTGAAGCCGAGTCCGGGTTCTGCGCGGCTACATTAACAGCTGGAGTGCATTCTGCCCCGTCAAAACTCACGTAGCCCGTGACCTCGCTCCTCAATTCGACCGTCAAAGGAGGACCGCCGTCAGCCGCCGTGGCCATGCGCTTCAACTCCTGATGCAGGTCGACCCGATGCGCAAAGTACCACGGCGATCCGTACTTGTCCGCGATGGAGCCAAGCTCAAGACTGTGGACGAGATCCAGAGTATCTCCGCGGAGTCGTTTGCTCCCCTTTGCCGGGACGAATCTCGCGCGGACCGGGTCCATGCCGAGGGCCAGGAGCGGGCGTGATGCGTTCGTCTGGACGTTGATGGCTGCGCCGACCTCGTTGTTGAAGCTCGACCTTTCGTAAATGGTGACGTGGTGCCCTGCGCGACGGAGAGAAATGGCGGCGGTGAGGCCTGCTATGCCACCGCCGACGATGATGATTTTGAGCATGATTCGAGATTCTTGAATCCAGGCTGTGGATGAGGCAGTCTCGCAGGCTTCCAACGAGAGAACAAACTTGTGTTTCGAGGCTGGGCTTTATGTGGTAGTAGAGAGTCACTTCACGATAAAAATACTTGGCAAACAGGAGTGCGACTGCTTATTTAATATTCCACAAAGCAACGGGCGACATCAGACGGCTTGTTCCACAGACGTTATGATGCAGCTGCGCTGACGTCTAGCGGTCGACCGACGCGCGATCTTGGCCAAAGGTGCAACAGACTAGGCAAGCCACGGGGAGAAGCGCCCGAGTCAGGCGCTTCTGGCATGTTGGGCCCATGGTTGGGTCGAGCACGTGAATTCGGAAGGGCTACTGTCTCTGCTGGACTGCGAGATGAGGACGGAATCACACGCTTGTGTCGGACTGGTGATGGGGAAGTCCAGACTCCCATACTGCCCACGCGTCGACGCGTCGCCGATCGTATACCGGACGCGTGCTGGATAAGTAGGCAGATAGATTCAACGCAGGGTTGGATAATGAGGATGCATGGTTTGCGTCTCCTGAAGCGTCAAGATTTTGGCGGAGAACTCATTATCCAACTCACTGCTAACCAGCAGTGAAAATGCACGCCTCCCATGCGTGTGAGAGAGTGAGACATGGCTGATAGTACTTGCAGTTGGAAGTCGGCCGTAATTGAAGGGATTTGATATGCACCCCAGCAGCATCAGCAAACAACAAACAGCAATGGGGAACAAAACACTCATCCAGCCATATAGATAAAGAGAGCGACAGACTGCAGACCAGAGAGAGTCCTTGGACACCTTCAAGTCAACGGCAGTTCTGATACATTTCCCCTCATCTTTGTTTTCGTTGCTCCTTCTCAGTCGTTCATCGTCATTCTGTCTGTCAAAATCCCCAAGCACATTCTTCATCATGGTTGATGACATGTCTTGGCGCCATGATGCGTGTGGGAAGACACAACCTCGATCACTCCCGGGCCCGGAGGATGCCCCATCCTCAATCGGCACGGTCGCGTCACATGTTGGTTACCGACAATGGACGGAACAAGAGCTGATGACTCGCGGCCAGAAAATATGCGGCCTCGAGGGAGCAAGCACCGCAGAGCTGGTTCTGGCACTCCTGGATCAACGACTGGCCGACATCGACGAGGTTTTGCGGCAAATCGCAGGCAGACGGCCCATCTTCAGCGGCCCGGAAAACGAGTACGACATGGAAGACCAGGACGACGAACACATCAGACAAAGCCACGCCTTGACAGTCCAAGAAAAGCAACGCCTGTTGCTCGCCAACAGGCTTCGCAGGCAGCAGCGAGTCATCCGAGACGCCATCCATCAGCATCAGCAGCCCCAGCCCTCAACTCCCCCTCCCGGCTCCGCGGGACACGCCCAAAAGAACCAGGCTCGTCTTGAGACGCTACCGTACGAGATTCGTACCGAAGTCGTCTCTCTATGCATGGGCTATGACAACGTCCGCGACGGCACAGCCACCAAGTCTCACTTCATATCACAGGTGGGCCTCAAAAACATTCAGTCTCTTCGCCTTACCTGCAAGGGTCTACACGACGCAGCTTCCCCGGAGCTCTTACCCTGCATCACAGTACACCTCACCGAGGACTCTCTCTCCCGCTTGAGGCAGTTGTCGCAGAACCCCCTGATAGCAAGGAGAATCAAATGCGTACGGCTGGCGCTGCCTTACCTTTCGTCGTCTGTTGCCAAGAATGAACAGTCCTTCTGCTTTTACGCGGCGTGGTTGATCAAGGGTATCATTGCCTACAACAGCCAAAAGGATATCGACGAAGCCATCGACCCCAATAAGATACGCCACCTGAACTCCCTCGTATCACAGTGGGACAATCTCATCGGCGCATTATCCTTCAACGCTGATGGCACGCCGCACACTGATTGTACCATGGACACGAAGTGGATAACCCAGTTCAACCGCCACCCGCTGCTGGTTGAAGGCTTTGCCAGGGTCAAGGAGAGATATCTCGAATATCAGAGACTGCTCGATCATGGCCATGTTGCCGAGGGAATTGCCGAGGCCATGGGACGCATGCCCAAGGTAACCAAGCTATGCATGTCCGACATGGCCTGGGACCACGACTGGAAGACCAAGTATTACTTGAGCGGCATCTTTCCCAACCGCGAGTCCATGCTGTCTCTCATTGCCGCCCCGATGGAGTGGGGGACTTTTGCTTCGCTCCCGCCAAAACTCACAGGACAACCGCCTCTTGAGATCCTGACGGGCATACTGCCGGCCCTCGCCAGGCGTGGCGTCCAACTCGACAACCTCGATATTCAACTCACGGCCCCTTCGGATCTCACGAGCCTCACGCCTTCGGACGCCGCGCTCACCGCCGCGGCCGTCAAAGACTTGCAAGTCTTCCGTTTCCGAATGGTCCCGGCCTTGTTCAATTTCGTTCGCCGGCGCGGGCGGGATTCGCGAATCTCGGCTTCGCGAATCTGGGGTCCGCGTCCCGTGGGGCAGATGTCGAGCCTCAACAAGCTCCTGGACGCTCTTCTCAAAAGCCAAAACCTCAAGTGGCTCTGGCTCGACCTGGAGTCTCTCAAAGTCGAATCCTGTGGCGACCGACCTACTGGCGGCGGCGGCGGCGGTGGGTGGTATCTCCCCGCCGTCATGAAGGCGAGAAAGTGGCCGCACATTCGCAAGATGACGCTGAGCAGCGTCTGTCTCAACTCGAAGCTCCTCGGGAAGTTCCTGGGCGATGGGCCGCTCGTCATTGACCGGCTCAAGGACGCCCACGTGTCGCGCGGGACCTGGGTTGAGGCGCTGGAGGTGCTGCGAGAGAAGGAGACCAAATCTCTGCGTCTCGAAACCATTGATGGCGCATCGGGAGCCGAGTGCAACATTGGCTTCAACGATATGTTCTTCCTGACCCCGCCGTCTCCCTTTTGTCGAGAGGATATGATCAACCTCTATCAATACATACCCGTGGATAAACCCTACCTCGCGCTGGGGTACATTTGGGGTGTGGTAGACGAGAACCCGTTGCTGATGTAGGATAAGGAGCCATGTATGTTGGCATCATTGGCTTGCCCACACAGTCATTGGGCGATGGTTCTCTGGCTGTACGCAGTTGAAAGTTCCAGGACGACAATGCCCAAGTCCTCTGTTTGCTGTTGTGAAGACATGATGGCTCCGCGAGACCGACAATCTGATGGCTTCAAGTATGAGAACAAGTTGATGGGCCGGCGCCACCAAAACAGCGTACGAACCCATTGCTCGCATTTGTGCGGAGGACCATGTCGGCGTTACAAAGGGATCCTGGTTCGGCACGGCCAGGATTTGGGCCGGCCTGGTGGTTCCAGAACCCGAGCAACAAGCGCATCGTCGGCCTCGTAAATGCGAGTTCGTACCTTGTTTCCAGTGCTACATACAGTGGAAAGTTGGCCCAGACACACCACGAGTGTGACGTCGCATGCGTGGCAGCAGATCTGGAGATAAAGGTGGTAGACAATTATCCGTTGAAATATAGCCCCTATCGCCGGGCATGTCATGCAGGATGGAAATACACACCATTAAACGTCCCTTGTCGTCGATCATTCACAAGCTCGGCGTCGGTTTCGGGGTGCCACTGTCATCTAATATCCCGTCCATCCCGCCAGACTGCCCGGAGATTTGCAGTTCGTCCAGCTTCATGGGACGCCACAGATGATGTGCGACGGCTTGTCGTACCAGCCATGTCCAGTCGGCTTGCCAATGACGACCCCCTGTCCGTCCAATCTTTCGTCATCAAAGAATTAATAATCAGCCATCAAGTCAAACCTCTGGAATACGAGCAATGGGCCCTTGAACCTTTCTCGGTTCGGGACCTTTATCCCAAACAGTGTCGTTCAAGAACATCGGCCCCGCGAAGAAACTGCGTAATGCCTGGCTGGAGATTCGCTGAGTGAAACCAGCCAGCCGCGGCAGTGTCTCGTTTGGCCAATGACGGCAAAAGTCTTAGGCGAAGGGTGCCCTGGTGAATGCGAGAGCGAACCCGATACCGACCCCTGTGCATACAAGCAGCATGGCATCGGGGAGAAAGCTCATGAGGCGATGGGCAGTGGAACGAATCGGACTTTGGCCCTTAGAACGCGTGGAACACTCCATGCGCGCCTGTATGTCGAGACAACGCGAGCGGAGTTCGCTGTGACTGTGATGGCAACGAGGGAACACGCAGAGTGAGATCAAAGAACATGAGACAGAGCTGCAATAGCCGTCACTCTGCTTATACGCGGAAACCCGTGGCGACCTTGACAAGGGGCCTGCGTGTCGTCGAGAACCCGAAGCATGGCCTTGTCTTGGATGGAGCTCCTCGACCTAGGGGCACCCCGCCTTCAAGGCTTGGACGTTTGGTTCGAGTTCGCTTTCGTCTGATGTCGGTTCGAGATTAAAAACCAGCACGTTGGAACGTCTTCCTGAAAAGAGAAGGAAGCTGAGGCCTCATGCACGTTCACGATCACCCACACTCACTCTTTCGCAAAACACCCAGCCGCAGAGGAAAGACAGCAGCATATCATGGCGATTCTGACTTTTGGGCTGGTCAACACTGTTGGCCTGGCCGCCGGGCTTGTAAGTAATTTGCTGAAAGTCCAGGACTTACAATCCACCACAGCCAGAGAGGCTGATTCCCAGACGTCCAGCTCTTTGCCTACACCTTTGGCATCTTCTTCTACAACCTGCATCTACACCCGCTGCGCAAGTATCCAGGCCCGCTGTTGATGCGCGGCACACGGCTGCCGTTCTGCTACAAGCTCCTCACCGGGACCCTGCCGTACGACATGCTCGACCTGCACCGCAAGTACGGCGAGGTGGTGCGCATCGGGCCCGACGAGCTGGCGTTCCACGACTCGCGCGCGTGGAAGGACATCATGGGCCACCGCACCGGCGGCGGCCTCGAGATGGACAAGTCGGAAAAGTTCTACCGCGCCGTCCCCGGCGCGCCCTCGGACATTGTCAACTCGGGCCGCGACGAGCACTCGGCCCTGCGCCGCTCGCTCGCCCACGGCTTCAGCGAGCGCACGATGCGCGACCAGCAGCCCATTATCAAGCAGTACATCGACCTCCTCGTCCGGCGGCTGCAAGAGCACTGCGACAGCGGCGCCAGGGCCCTCGACCTGGCTGCGTGGTACAACTACACGACGTTCGACATCATTGGCGACTTGGCCTTCGGGGAGGCCTTTGGCTGCCTGGACGGTTCGGATTACCACCCCTGGGTCAAGTCCATCTTCCAGATGGCGCGCGTCGGCACCGTGCTGCAGACCGCGACGTTCTACCCCTTTGTTCTCACGCTCATGATGGCCATGGTTCCCGCCAAGGTGAAACGCGAGAGAGAGCACCACGAGGAGTTTACGGCTGCCAAGCTGAAGCGTCGTATTGAGCTCGGTCAGGAGCGCCCCGATCTCATCGAGGGTCTGTTGAAGAAGAAGGACGACTGGGTAAGTGGGCAATCGTACTAATCACGATGAGAATACCATGCGCTGACTCTTGAAAGAACATGACCTTTGAGAAGCTCAAGGCCAACAGCAGCATTCTCATCATCGGCGGCTCGGAGACGACGGCCACTCTCCTGTCCGGAGTTACATACCTCCTGTTGATGAACCCCGAGCCTCTCAGAAAGCTGACAGAAGAGATCCGCTCTACTTTCAAGGACGAGGACGAGATCGACTTTACCTCCGTCAGCAACTTGCCCTACCTGCTCGCCTGTCTGGAGGAGGCCCTCCGCATGTACCCTCCCGTCCCCATCGGTCTGCCACGCATCGTCCCCAAGGGCGGCGCCAACATTGTGGACCATTACGTCCCTGAAGGCGCAAGTTCCACCTCGACATGCATTCACACCAAAATGGCCTGGCTGACTTGAATCACAGACAACTGTTTCGGTCTACCAGTGGGCCATGTACTACTCGGAAAAGAACTTCAAGGACCCGAGGAACTACCACCCCGAGAGATGGCTCGGCGACCCTGCATTCGCCAGCGACAACAAGGAAGCCTTCCAACCGTTCCATATCGGACCCCGTAACTGCATTGGCAGAAAGTGCGTCGCATCAACGGATCCATGCAAGAAAGATATACTGACTTGAGAACAGCTTGGCCTACCTGGAGATGCGCATCATCGTGGCACGCATGCTCTTCAACTTTGACATGAAAATCGCCAACGACAGTCTCGATTGGATGGGCAGGCAGAAGATCTACCTGCTCTGGGAAAAGGGTCCTCTAAACGTCTATCTGACGCCGGCCAAGCGCTCCTAGTGTCTGCATGTAAGCGTGGAAATCGTGATACTGCGTATAATGTGTCGTCTTTCAGCAACGTTTGCGTTTCATCTAGCGCGTCCTCTGCTCGTTCGAAGAGCGCGTAGAATGCACCATTTCTTTTTGTTTGTCACGTTCAATATGGCATCTTTGTAGTGCATGGTATATGGGGCTACCACACATAGATTCAATTCATACAACGCAATACCTGCTGTTGTCAAGGCTGTGCCGATGCCAGCTTGAAGACCAGCTGACATGAATGACAAAGATGGAGAACATTCCAGGCTGGTCGTGAATAGATAACACGTATTTCTGAAGCGTTTGCTTCCCACAAAGTACCAATGACAAACGGTGCGCCCAATCAAAATCATCACGGTAGTCAATGCACCAGGTTGAGTTTCCGACCACTGTACGGATATTATACGAGTAGATGGGCATTATTGCCTCTATCGGGCATGGCGTCTATGCACGAACCAAACAGACCCCGACAACGTCGACTCCGACAGCTTTGACCACGGACACATGGGACGCTACTGGCACGAGCAAAGGCTTATGATCAGCAGCAACAAGCTCGGTGGACCATACAAAGTACAAGATTCCAACTTCGTTGACCGATTAGTCGTTAGAGGGGGTTTCCAACAATTATCTGCCTCAATCATCGTCTTCCGGGCCTCCTCTCTTTACCAATCTGCTCCCGTTCAGCGAGATCAATGGGCGTCAATGGGCGTCAGAGGTGTTCGTCGGTGGTGCTGCACCCCTTTCCGTGGGACATCTTGACTGCTAAAAGGGGGACTCGACCTGCTACTGACCGTCGAACCCCTAGCAAGCCTTACGGTCGAGTGAGAAGCTTGCAAACGAGTCAGACTTTTCGCGCCAGGAGGAAATCTCGCGCTCAATCATCTTACAGGCCGCTTTCGCGAAGCCCAGAACTTGATCTTGAGAGAATCTATTAGAATGCAAAATGAATTTTCAGAGGGGATATCCATAAAGTGACTAAATACGCGAATGTGCAACCGCCATGTAATAAAACCAACATGAAGGCAGGCCCGCTGAGGACCGATCTACTGAGGACTCCCAGATCAAAGCATCCGACATGGTTTGCACCCGAGCTCTCGGCTCTATACAGCTCCATCGTAGACATACAGAATCCGCCACGTGTCCCATCGTCTTTTCGTCTTGTTCATTCCGTCGTTTCCAACGAACGTTGGCTCTCGGCAGCAAAGGATTTACTCGGTCTTCTTCTTGCCGAACAGACCGCCCTTCTTGGGCACTCTCGCCAGCCAGTAGAGACCCAGCGCGGCAAAGATGTTGAAGATGATGTAGACCCAGGCGATACCAAAGTTCCTCCAGCGGTCGTTGTAGTCGGCCTTGACACCGGCCAAGAAAACGTTGGTGTCCTTGATGGTGCAGAACTGGCAGTCGGTGGTGGCCTGCTCGTCGAGGAGGTAGCCGCCTGTGGCGTTGATGTAAGCTGCCAGGTACTGCTGGCATGTTTCGCCTGAAGGAGGATTGAAGTGGAGATATTCGTTCGCAGCACAGACGACTTCCGTGTTGGCGACGGCCGTGGACAGCATGCCCGACACGATGTATGAAAATGGTGATACCCGGTACATGAAAATCCAGAAGCGGGGGATGGAGTCGGGGTTGGCGAGAACACCACAAAAGATGAGGCACAGCATGAAGAGGAGGTTAGCGATGTTGCCTCCGGCTTCGGCGGTTTCGAATCCGGCGATGATGAAATCGGTGAAAGTGGACGTAAAGAGGAGGAAGACGAGTAGGTAGAGGAACATGAGGGCGCCGCGCTCCGTGACTTGGCCAGCAGGGATGGCGTTCTGGTAAAGACCGACGGGGTAGTACCAGCAGAAGTACATGATGGCTGCCATCAGAGTGTTCCACGGAAGTTCGACAATGATTTGACTGAGCATAAATACTTTCCATCCATACACCTTTGACGGTCGCTCGCGCACCTCATACAAAGATCGCTGGATGACGAAATGGGGCATGGTCTGTTGTACAAGCTGACCAAAGACCGTGAGAAGGTTGAAGATGGCGAACATCTGGTTCTGGAGACCCTGTTGCGTGTTGGGAGCCTTGAAGAAGACGAAACCAATAAAGGCAGCAACAAGGGTGCAGAGAGCAGCCTTGGCGTAGATGTAGGACGGAGTTCTCCAGTACTGTTGGAAGACACGGTGGGTAACCTCCTTCAGCTGGCCAAAGAAGGAAGCAGCAAACTCGCGGTAGCTGGCGGCATCTTGGGTGGCGGGAGTCTGGGCACTGCGCTCGTCCTTGAGGCGCTGCAGCTCCCCCTTAACATCGGCGAACTCGGCACTGTTGCGCCAGGCCTGATGCCAGTCGACGTCGGTGTGAGAGCCGGGGGCGGCACCAATGACCTCCAACATCCACTCGGCTGGGTTAGCGTCGGCAGGGCAGGGGAAGCCGCCATTGCGTTCAAAGTACGACGTCATGACCTTGGAGTTCTCGCCGATATCACCAAAGTAAACAGTCTTGCCGCCCTTGGCTAGGAAGAGGAGACGATCGAAGCGCTGGAAGAGCATGGCCGAAGGCTGGTGAATGGTGCAGAGAATAGCCTGGCCGCTCTTGGTGAGCTTCTCTAGCAGGTCGAGAATGGCCCAGGAAGTTTGCGAATCAAGACCAGATGTAGGCTCATCGACGAACAGCAGCAGAGGGGGTTTGGCCACAAGCTCGACACCAATGGTCAACCGCTTACGTTGTTCGACATTGAGACCTTCACCGGGGACACCAACAACTGCATCAGCATACTCCTCCATGTCCAACAACTTAATAGCTTCCTCGACATAGTCGAGCTTCTCCTGCTTTGGGACGTGGGCAGGCTGACGGAGGAGGGCGCTGAAGTTGAGGGCCTCGCGAACGGTGGTAGTTTGCAAGTGCAAATCCTGCTGCTGAACGTAGCCGGTCTTACGCTGGAAAGATGTGTCACGATGATAACCGTCAACCAACATCTCGCCAGTGATGACTCCCATCGAAGTACGATCGGCCAAGCAGTCCAGAAGAGTGGTCTTGCCAGCACCAGAAACACCCATCAGGGCAGTCAAGGTCCCCGGCTTCACCCAACCGTCAACATGGTCCAGAATGCGTCTAGTCTCTTTCTTGATTTGCACCTCATAGCAGACGTCGTTCCAGTGGAAGGTAGACCTCTGCTCCGCAATGAGTCCATTGTCCTTTTCGTTGACGCGTGCGCGCTCAGCAGTCGTGACGGGTCCGACGCGAATGTCCTCGGGGTCGTCCGAGTGTTTCTCCTTGAAGACGGCAGGCTTGTGGCCGCGGCGGAAGACGAGCACCTCGCCCTTGGACTTCTTCTCGGAGACCAACTCGGCAGTGACCATGTATGTGAACAGGAAGAACAGCATGAAAGCAATGAGGATGCCAAAGTTGCGCCAGCGGTGACTCCACTCGTAGCGGAAGCCAGAACCGACATAATCGTCGCCGTTGACGGACTGCAGACCAGCAACCGAGCCCACGGCGCTGCACACGCGGTTGGCGAAGGGGTAGTTCTCGTAGCCGGGAACGCCTGGGTTGGGCACAGTGTTGCTGGTGGAGCAGGTAAAGTCGCGGTTGTGGAATTCGTTGACAATGAGCGATTCAAAAGCGTAGGCCAGGGGGTCGAGGTAGTTGAGCCAGCGGCACCAGTCGAGCATGTAGTCGATGGGGATGACGAAACCGGTGAAGATAACGAGATCCAGAATGAGAATGGCAGCCGGAACCATGGCCTGCGAGAGCGTGCGAGACGAGGAGGCAATGGTACGGAAGATCATGGACATGGTGAGGACGGTGAAGAAGGAGATCAGGAGGAAGTAGAAGAAGGCTCCTGCCTCGCGTCGCAAATTCGTCATGAAGTAGAGAACGAGGTTGAAGACGATTGTGTTCGAGATTTTATACGGGAGATCGCAAAGCATCGAGGCAACGGCTTCGGCGGACGGGTGGTAGAGGGCGTAGCGTGCGTGTTTTTCGACGATGGGACGTTGGGCATACAAGGTGAGAATCTGTTTCGGTTAGAGACGCGACGATGCTGTGATTGGGGGTGGTACCAACCTCGAGGGCACTGGAGAAGGCGTTCATGAGGAGGGCGAAGAAGAGGAGGGCACCACGTTGGAAGAAGCTCTCGGTGTTTTCTTGCAGATTGTAGAAGACGCTGCCGATGATGAGACCCATGACGATGTTTCCGATCAGAGAGCCAACGGTAATGCTCGGGTCACCGATCAGGCGTCTCCATCCACGCCACAGGCAGAGTTGAATCTGCTGGATGTAGGAAAGGGTGAAGGGAGACTTGGCACGCTGGCCCTTGGCTTGCTGAGCCCTCTTGGAGGCACGGAAAGCCTCAGCATCGGGGCCGTTGACAGGGTGAGACGTCTTATACTCCTCGATCTCGGCCTGGAGAGCCTTGTAGTTGGCGCTGTTTTTCCAAGCAGTAGCAAACTCATCGGGAGTGCGAGGAGCACGACCTTCGAAGCCCTTGCGAACGTGGCGCTCGATAGGAGAAGTCATGGAGGTCAAGAAGTCGGGAGTCGTGGCACGGGCAGGACAGTCGTAGCCGAGGTCGATGAAATATTGTCTTGCCTCGTTGGCCCTGCCGAAGAAAATTTGGCGTCCCTCATACAACACAGCCACCTTGTCAAACAAATCGTAGGCGCTTTGGGGAGCCTGGTAGATAGACACACAGGCAGTGCTGTCGAAGAGCTCGGTCTGAAGACGCAGGGTTTTGCAGAACTCGATGGCGTTGGCGGAATCGAGACCACGGGTACTGTTATCCCAGCACTGGAGGGGGGCTCCAGAAAGGGCCGCCTCCGCGATGGTGACGCGCTTTCTCTCACCACCAGAGACACCGCGAATATACTCGTTACCGACGCGGGTGTTGGCCGTGTGAGAGATACCAAACATGGCCATGACGACATCTCTCAGGTGGTTTGCGAAAGTAGTCTTGCTGATGCCCTCGGGGAGCTGGCGGGGCTGACGCGCGCGAGCAGCAAAGGTGAGGGTATCGCCGACGGACAGCTGGGGGAAGTGGACGTCGACCTCGGCGGTGTAGATGGCCTCGCCGCGATGATTGGTGTGCATTTCCTTCGCAGACATGCCTGTAGTAAGTCAGCGCTACCGGCCATAACGCCAGATGTTACACAGAGTGGGGGTTCGTGTCTCTCGGGCGAGAGAGACGTTGTGACGCTGAACCCCTGCGCCCGAGAGTCAGAAAGCCATTCACATACCTTGGTAGTTGAAGTAGGAGTTGTCATCGGTGTACAGGCCGTTTGTCTCACCGGCGATGGTCTTGAGGAAGGTCGAGCAACCAGAACCGGGAGGACCCAAGACCACAAGCATCTCACCCTTGCGAACGAGGCCGTCAAAGTCGCGCAGGATATCAATTCTGGTCTTGCCGCCACCGGTGAACTTCCGGAAAATGCCAGCAGCACTCAGCCAGATGTTACCGACATCTTTTTGGTAGTCCGTGGCTTGGCCGTAGCCATAGACGTTGAGACTCTGGAAAGCGACGCCAGAAGTGCGGAAAGAAGCGCCCTGGGACTGGATGAGGTCGACAATGGCGCGAGCCCAGGCACGGCCGTGGAAGTTGACAGAGTTGGGGTTCAAAGGCGAGTTCTCGTCGGCGAAGAAAGGGTTGCCTCCAACGGTGCCTGTGGCAGAGGCATGGGAGTAGCGCTTGGCGAGCGAGTGCACCAGCGACTGGCGACGCTCCATCTCGGAATCCTCGTCATCCTCGGCAGAGTCGATCTTGTCGCTATTCTGGGCGGTGGAGGGCTTCTTTTCGCTAGAGACCTCGGTGACCGAGGTGGCAGCTGTGTCGACGGTGTTCTGGTTGGCGGCGGCAATGTCCTCCTCCTCGTGATGGCCTGTACGACCAGAGCTGATGGGAACTCCGGACGTCTGGGCCGTGCTGTCGTAGTTGGGGACGGAAGCCATCCCGGCGAAAGCCATGGTCGCTATCGACCTCGAGGGAACCGAGTCCCAACCAACGGCCAAGAAAGGTTGTTCTTGTCAGACGGAGCCAATAGCGAATACAGGCGTACAAGGACCACCTGATCGGCGCTGATATGACTTCTTATCTTCGATGTTCGGCTACTGTTGAGCGGCGTGGACCAATATTAAGTCTGCTTGTAGAGATTATGTACTAGATGTTGATCTCTTGGGCGAGACTAACGTAGCAGATGTAGGGATTAAGGACCGACGCGAAGAGGAATTACAAGAAAAGGGACGAAGGTAAGGAGGGCGAAGAAAGTCGTCGACAAACGTTCGAGCCGGGCCAGGCGAAGGGGATGGGAGGTAGAAGTAAGCGTGGGAGGTCTGCGAGAATAAAAATGAAAGATCCCAGCAGCTTGGGGCGGACCAGGACGACCAGCCAGACAAGGACAAGGATGTGCTGCTTTAGCACGTACCCTGGCTAGTCCAGGGCTATGGGCTGCACTGTGGGAGAGACAAAACATGGGACGGGGGGTGTGGTGTGCCAGGGCAGGCAAATGAGATGGCCCAGAGGGGCATGTTCGGGGAACAAAAACAACGGAATTGAGTATTGAATTCTTTTTAAACCCCCATATTTTCCATTTTGCTTCTAATGATGACAGGCAGAACGGCACAAACTCACCCAATCTCTTCTCAGCTTCAAGAGCAAAGACAGGACCGTGACGACCATTTTCTGCTGTACCTACCTACCTATCGTACTTGCCTACCTTACTTTAATCGTGGTATACGATAATGTCTATCAGGGAAGGAGGGAAGCGAGTGCCAGGTGCCTTCATTCCGCGAGCGCATGGTAGGTACTTTGGTAAGGTGCCCACCTGCCTTAAGGTACCTAGGTATGTAGGTAGGAACAGTGCCTTCTTGTTTCCCCCAAATGCTGTAGCTGTATCAGTACGTATCGCATGCCTGCCAAGGGCAATTACAGACCGCAATGCGACTTCCGCTGCAAAGTGCGTATCTTGGGAGTTCCGATTGTAGGTACGTACCGCACGCTATTCGTAAGCGACGCCTCAGTGATCGTGGATGACGCTGCCGACGGGGCCCACAAAGTCTCCAGAACCCCTAGCTTCTTCCGTAGCGTTCGTCGAAGCCTCTAGGTACGTGCCTTCCCAAACAACCTCACTGAGAGATGGGTGCCTTCCCTTTGCCTAAGGTACCTAGTCTCAGTGTCAGTGTCAGGGCGCGGAAGGCGTCGAAGAGAGGCACGTTCTTTACTACTGTAGTAGCGTGTTGCTACAAGCCCCAGTACTTAACCTCGCGCATCTTAACCTTAGTATTACAGTAAGGTGCTGCTGCACGTTGTACCCCTTGATTTTCAACTAGCAATCACCCACTGGGCGGAACTCACCAAGGCATCCCGCCAGGTCGGCCCTGTGCAAACATGTCCGGATGGTGCGAATTTCATTCTATTGCCCGCTGCGGACTTTCGATGCGGAGACTAGTTGGCTACCGGCGCTGCTTCGTAAGCTGTACAGCACTGCTTGCCCGGTAGGTAGAGAGCTCTGACCGTTGAGCATCTCAAAGTCCGCCACCTGCGAATGATACGGTACGTGATGTTTACTGCCACGTGTACGACTTTAGATGTGCCTTTACCAAGGCGTGGCGGACTCTGCGGTTTCTCACGAGACCGTTTGGGCTCGTCGATGGCAAGGAATAGCCTACCAAAGTAAAGTTAGACTGACGAACTCCTGGACACGGCTCACCGTTGAGGTGTGCTGCCTCTGCGTACTTTGGCGTGCTTTACACTCACGGTACTACAGGTACCCGTACTCGGTATTAACAGGTGCAACAATAATTACAAAGTGTTATCTTGTGGAGGCACGACACTCGAATTTGATGCTGCGAATCCTCGATAGTACAAGGTCCACCGAGCCATGTCCGTATCCGACCTCAACTCTCATGCCTATCCAAAGGCAGCCAAGGATTACATTCCAATCACCCAAACAGAGACTCTAGGCCCCGTGGAAGTCAGCAATCAGCAAGGGTTTGACACAAGGTCCTGCGCGGCTCGATCCTATCGGTATCTTGACAGTTCCCGAGACCCAGGCTGCGCAAGATGGTCGAGCATGTCAAGTACAAGTGATCGGCGGACGAGGCATCCTGCAGCTGCAGCTCTGGACCGGGTCGAAAGTGTGATAGTCCGGCGACTGCATCCACGACGCGGAGGAACAGGCAATCCGGTGCTCACCTCAGCACACTGGCGTGACTGGACGCACCATTCGCATCCGTTGGTATTGCGTGTAGACATGGGCAAGCAAAGGGCATCTCATCACCGAAAGTGTCACGCCCTCCCTGCTTGTGCCTCCTACGAAGCATTATTGCGTATGGCGCGAAGTGCAAACACAGCGTGGAGGCTACTGGGTTGATCCCATCGCAATTCCAGATGGCAATGCATCCAGGAGTCTGACAACAGACGCTTCGAGGAAACGGATGGAAACCTTGATTGGGATGGATGATGTGATGTGTGTGTGTGTGTGTGTGTGCGCGCTGTCTGCCTACGGATGCGGAATATCCGTACATTTACAAATAAGGTAATTACTCGGTAGACACTTTCAGACAGGGCCTCATGTAAGTAGGTAGGCAATCAACACCCCTATCGACCCTTGTGCTCGGGATGCTCCCACGATTTACGGATTTTCATCCAGTGCGAGCGGAGCAGCTAGTGGTGGTACCTTGGGTATGATCCCTCATCTATTGTGTAATGGCGGCCGATGAATGGAGTCGCAAGTCAGTCGTAGCTGCCTGCGCCGTAAATCAAGACCTGGACATTGCCAACGGGACGGGCTGGTTGTTCCTGCCATTTTTCCACAGTCAGCAAGTTAGGTCCCGCTTAATCGGGCGGCCCCACTTCTGTATCCCCATTAAAGAAGCTGCGCGCTCCGCCATGGACCCAATTAGAAAAGTCGACAGGCCACCAGGGCGACATGCGCCTGTACGTGCTTACACTAGCGTAGCCGCAAGCGAGCTTCCTGCCTGTGTCGGGTTCTTCGACGACCCCGACAACCCGCAGCATCTTTTCCGATGAAGCGGGCCCAGTCCACACATGAGCCCCTCGCGTAATTGCAAAGGTACCGCCATAATTAGTACGGAGTAGTGACGCTGGGAAGAACAACAGTCAAGCAACGTCTCAACGCCTAATTGCCATGCATCACTACGGTGGCCTGGGTATTTTCATCTCTCCCAAGGGCGCCACAGCTAGGTACTTCAGGTTGGCCTCCTGTGATTACTGTCCAAGTCTCGTCAACTTGTATCACTTCAAGTCTGGAGGCCGTTGGAAAGTCTCACATGGCCTCGGACACCAGGACGGAGCTGCTCGTGTCTACCCGTAGGCTGATTCAAACCATCACGCCAGCCTCTCGGATGGGTCAGCTCGGATGTTCCGTTCGCAACCACCTCGATCCCGGGCCATGCTGCACCCGTTCCAAACTCGGCGATCACCAGGAAGCCAAGCAAGGGCCGTCAACGATATACGATCACGATTTACGGATGCCGCACAGAGTACGTATGGAGCAGTGATTCCACTGAATCTGTCACGAGCTGTCCAGCACACACAGTACGATTGAGCAGTATCTCGTCTGAGGAATAATCACCGAATACAACCCCCAAAATCCCACAATGGTCAACCTTACCAGGCGGGTCCCGTAGTCTTGACGACACCCCGATCCCGATAGCCACTTCGGACGGGTTGCTCCCATTGTCCCGAAAACTCCCCGTGGGTCACGGAGACATTTGCTGCCTACCAGCCCATCAGCCCGTTGCCAGCGAGACCACGCCCTCACTAGCGCCGTCTCAGCAGTGGTCTTGGATGGTGAATGTTTCTCTCGTTAATTACCTCCTGTCTCTGGTTCATGTCGCTGGCTCATGTCGACTACCGTGGCGCCAGCTCCCTGACTCGTCCCAACTGCCAACAACCTTCGTCCTAAGCCGGATTTTGACGGGCTTACGCAACAGGCCAAGTGAGTTCACACGTCGACCAGAGACCGGACGGGCCAAAGAGGAAATCGGGACGTGGGTTTGACTCCCATTTCGCTGCCTCGACGGGCTTCGTCCTGGTTGCAATAGCCAATACCATTCCATCGGGACCATTGCCCGACCCCGAACCCGCCACCTCGCAGTCATGACGGGTCAGTGCTGCCGTCAGGGTTCCGACATTGGCGGAAACCTGCCATGATGGTGATGCTCACCGACGGCGTCCTAGTCACAAAAGGACGAATGAAACACATGAGCGCGGCAAAACAGAGTTGACGCGGTTAGCTATCGACGTACTACCTTAATGTATGATGAGTCGATTACCACGACATGGTGTCACGCTCTACCGAGGCTACGCGGCTTCTCGATCTTTCGCTGGTATCCAGTCAAGCCAGTTCCCAATGCGGACTTCCTGTTCCAACCTCGGGACCTCGCATCATCTGATTCAATGCAGCTTGCGAGCCCGATACCCCGGAATCGCTGCCACCAGCCATCCCAGTACACATAATGCCGCTAAACTTTGATCGCCGTCTGTAGAAGGCAAAAGCTCGGCATGCCATTCGATTTTGCTTCTTTGGCAGTGTGGACTGCCCAGATCGGCAGGGACTGTAACGTCGCCTACCTTGCCTGCCTACGCAGTAATAGCCGGTTCACCTCAGACTGACAGCACACTTACGCACCGGATTCCATCTCTTGTCCCAATTCCGCCTTGACTCTGAGGGAACTCAGAATGAGGCTAGCATAGCAGCCGTGCTAAGGAGAATGGACTACTGAGATTTCATCGCCGTGGCGGGACAAACATCTATCTCACGCTCTATGCCGGGCAGGAGATAATTACACTGTTTGCACGGGCCTTGTCTAATCGATCGTACTCCTTACAGAGTGGAATTAGTTACGCTGTTCTGTCGCTCGCGTTCTCGGCCCATAATGCGAACCCGAACTCGAACACGCTCGTTTGAATGTACCCACATGGCCAATACCTACCCGGGTCAGAATACCCACGATGGCCCCTCAGAGGTAACACTAACTCGAATAATGAAATCACGACTACCCACAATCATCTTGGCTCCCTCGTGGCCACGCAGCCAAGCGGAAACCAGTCGTCCAAAGCAGGTACTTGTACTTGCGGCCTGTGTGAAATCTTGGCCAATGACCATCTCTGGACGCAACTCTCGTAAAATTCGCCTTTCGCTGGCAGACTTGGCCCAGCAGAGTGGCCCTCGTACGGAGTACTTGCTGCAAGTAGGTTAACATGCTGGCTCGGGTATCCTTACTCTTCATTATTCTCTGCGCCCTACCGCAGGCCTGCTGGGCTGAGCGTCTGTCGGACTCCGGGATTGCCCCGAAAGCACGGGATCCTGTGAGAACAGAACCAACGGGATTTCTAGCGAGTAGGCAGAGTCCTCTCAGGTACGGATACCTACTCTTTACTGAGAAAACGCGACCTAGAAACACGACTTCGCGCATAGAGTCTCCCCAAGTCCCGTGGGCGAGAAGCACGGCACCGTACTGGTTGCCCAAGGACAAGCCGGCATGCAATCTCTGCCCGTTGTCGTGCGACTCGAACAATTGTTTACTCGATCTGGAAACAGTTCCCCTTCGAGTCTAACTCGTCCGACTGATTGCGTGCCGTCGCTGCACACCCATCGGCCGAAGTCGACCCGGCTGACATTTGCTTCCCGGCAACACCACTCCCACACACACACACACACCAAGCTTCCCAGACCGGAGAGCATAAGCACAGGCAATACCGAGGTATGCACACAGAGCTCTTAGACGGCTTGTTAAGTTTCATGATCAAGTGTTGAGGACTCCATCTCGGTAACTTTTTATTCATGTGAAATAATTGCGTCTGCCTTACGTTAATCAGCCCTCGTGTTTTGGGCGTGCCTTTTGGGCATTGCTTCATGCTAGCTCAGCCTTCCAAATGAAGCCATCGCGGCCCCTACCCGGCCCAGGGCCCGGAGCTAACATTCGTTTTAACTACCCGTCTCTCCGTAAACCTTCGGACATAGGCTGATTAGCAAGGTAAGAGCCGCCATATGAACTGGCTTTTGGGAAATTTCCGCCTAGACCCCGCAAAACGTTGCAGTGGCCTGAATAGACCAGTTGCTGGCAATGGGCTGTGTGGAGGTGCGATGACTCGTGGCCGGAAGGCTCGGAATTTGCGACTTGTAGACCGCGTCGTTCCGTAGTGTGCTATCCGTACATCTTGCATGTCAGTGGCTGGGGAAACTTGCCCAGTATATCGCGAGTTGGAAAGAAGAATCATAGACAAAGTATCCGAGATGGAGGTGAGAGCATGGGGAAGCCGATACGACGGCCCGCGCCGATGGGAGCAGTGACGACGACCATGCGTGTGTCCCCGGCACGTGCTCGGCCGTACACTATTAGATGGTGGGGAGAGGCTGTTTGGGTTATGCTTATCGCTTGCGAGCCGTCGCCGGCATCTTCGGAGCTTCGTGGGGATGATTTCTTTATATGGCGAATAACGATTAAAGTTGATCGCTGTGGGGTTCCCGAAACTAGAAGATATCGGCATTCGTGGTTCTGCCACGCTCTTTTGGATGCACGGGATTCTGCCGAGTCTCAATACCCTATAACAGTCATTTGTAGTCGGAAACTGACGTGTAAGTGCGAGGGTGTTGAAGGATAGATACCTAGGAGATAGATTTAGTATTCAGATAATACAACAATTGGTAAAGAATAAGTACGAAATTTGTGTTATGGCAATATCAGTTACGTGTCTCCAATCGACTTAGCATATATCGAGATGTAGTTCCTTCGAAAAGACAGCTTGATATTCTTCGTAAGATGGCTCGAAGACACACTTGCGTCCCAGGATGTCAGGCCGGTGACGGTGGAGTTTGTGAATGAGTGTTCCGTCTTTCAACATGATTTCCGATATTACTTCCCGGCGGTCCTCAGAGCTTCCATCTACTTTGGCAAAGCATGCCTTAACTTTGGGGTCCACGTTACCCTCCTGCGGTGTCCAGTTGAAGACGGTATGCCGATGTATCGGGAATGCGACTAAACAGCTTTGCACGTCTTACGCGCCGTCTTGGGATCTTCCAAGGTACTGTAAGCAGGGAAGGTTGATTGGATACCAAGTTGCTCAGTTACACGCACAAGAAATGAGTGCTCCGCAGATTCCACGACATATGTGTTCGAAAGAGCAATTAATGAATAACTGGCCAGTATGACGATTTGTACCACGTTTAATATTAACGATCAGGAGCGACAGTGAGTGGCTGCACTAGAAGACGTGTAGGTGTGGAACAATTTCCGTGGCTTCGTTCATCTCCCTCCTCGCGACCATACAACTCGATACCTGTCTCTACACGTCCCTCAACCCTGGTTTTGACGAAAACGCACATTCAGCATCTACACTTCAACGACACAACATGTCTCCCTCGAGCATCAAGGGTAACGCGGAGTCCTCATCGCCGGGCGACTTGAGTGCCCCGACGTCGTCGTGGGACGAGCAGGTTGCCGGCTTTCCTACTTCTGATGACATCAACCCCCCTCTCTACAACAACGAGAATCCCCATGGAAGAAATGGGCCTGCATGCGAAGGCGCCCAGGCTTCAGGGGTAAGAGGTGGGCATCACGACACAACGGGAAACACGTCTTCCAAGGGAGGTCGAGCTGCAGGAGGATCTTTTGGCCACCACTCTGGGAGCCCCGGCAAGAGCAACAATTGAGTCAGCGGGAGAGCTTGCAGAAATGCTAGAGCTGTTTCAGAGAACTGAGAGGCAGTAAAATAGCTCAGCGTTAGCCATGAACTTTTCGTTGGACTCCCACACCATGTCTGCCACAGCAAGTCAGTCATCGGATACAGAGAGAGTTAGCATCATCTTCTCCAAACAAACCAGAGCGCAAGCAATTTCACCGTCTTCTACATAGCTTCCAACATTCTTGGGGTCGGTAGAGCTCATGTGCTGGCAGCTTGTCAAGATCCAGCAGTTACGGCCTAGCAGGAAATGAGACCCCAGCAAGAGCATATCACAAGCGCAAACCGTTATGGATGCATTTCTGATCAAGCTAAGTTGTTTTGCGTGGTCGTTTTAGGATTATTGTGCAGCACAGAAGTATAGAATCAACATTTCGAAATACGTGCTGCTCGTCGAGAGGTCACAAGTATGTCATGTCTTCCTGACAGCACATTACTTTTAACCAGCCCAACAGGCCGCCTACTGCCAAAGGATTCTGATCATCGTCACCGCGTCTCAATGCTGATCGCCTGACTTCCGAGGGTGAATGGCATCTCACCCGATCACCGCTCGCAATTCGAAAACGCCACGAAAACGAGAGTAAACACTGCGAAAGATCACTGTGACACTACTGCCATGGAACTCCAAGCAAGCACAATGTTGATAGTAATCCAGCCCAAAGTCCAGACATGGATCAAATGGCCATTTCAAGATACATATGCGGCCTGCGACATGTAAAACTCCACAAAGGGGCTTTCCATCTGGGAACGTGTGAAATCAGTTCATCTTCGCCCAGTTTAACATAAAAATGGCACTGTTTGATTCTTTAGGTCAATAGCAATGATCTGTGCAGGTAGAGGTCCAACGAGATCCTCATGGCTTCTCGACGCCATCATGTCACTGCAATATATGTCTTGTCGTTTCGCCCAGGCAGCCGTGCCAGGCTGCCCCTAAGAATGATCAGTCCTGTCATTCTCTCAACCTATATAGCCTCACCGCCTCACTCTCATATCATACCAGCCTGCCTAGCCGCCTCCCGGACGACCTCCTCAATTTCGGCCTCGCTCATAGTCTTGAGCCCAACCTTTTCATTCCAACTCAGCTCCTGGAAGCGCTCGCTGCCGCCGTAACCCTTTCCGTACATCATCTGACGGTAGAAAGTCAGAGTGACAGACCCGTCACCCTGCTCCCATTTGGTCTTGGCCTCCTCAAACTGTTGTTCGACGTCGAACTCTTGCACCTCGAACTTCTGACCAGTGACCTTCTCAGCCATGGCGGTCAACTGCTTTTCGCTGACCTCGGCAGAATGAATGTAGACGGGCTTATTTTCCGCCTCTTTGTACAATCCGTTCTCATCCTTGAGGATCTTGGCGATTGTCTCGGCAATGTCAGTCATTCTCGAAGCCCCGCAGAGGTTGTCACCGCCGTTGTGGTAGTTGGCAGTCTTGGTGCGGAAATCCGGACCCAAACCGCCAAAACCGAGGACCATTTCAAAAAACGGACCGTTGTTGATGCTGGTCCAGGTGGTTTTACCGCCGGTCTTGGCGGTCTTTTCGATAATGTAGCGGCGAGTCTTGACCTTGTCGGTCACGATGGGCAGGCCTTCAGCGAGGGGAGATTCGAGGTTGGTGCTGAACTCGGAAGGGAAGATGCGCTTCACGCCCGCGGCGATGGCGGCGTCGATCCACGGCTTCTGGTTCTCGAAGACGATGGGATCCGGGGCTGCCGAGATGACCACGTCTTGGCCCTTCAAGGCCTCGGTGAGAGCGCGCTTGTCGTTCAGATTCAGTTTGATGGAGTTCATTCCCAAAGGAGGCAGGGTGGTGGACTCTGAGCGGCGGATGGCCGTGACGGTGAGGCCAGCGTTTGTGAGTGCCGTCACGATTTCCGAGCCCATCCGACCGGTCGCCTGTCGAGGTTAGATTGAAAGGTCGGACAGACAGAGAGACGCATGATGGACGAAGGTAAGAACTCACACCAATCACGGCTACGGTCTCAACTGGCTTAGACATGTTGAAATAGTCGATGGCTTCTTCTGGAGTACGAATGAAATGGCAATCTACGTGGGTAGTCAGTAACGGAGGATGACGAGAACAAGATTCGTGAAACCCGAGCTATGCGGACTTCCGGGAAGATATATGTCAACCGTCATGACGCAGAGTTCATCTCATCTCGAGCTTCATGTTTGATGACAGCGTTGGAAGCGAACCGTGCGCTGGTTAGTGCGCTGATTATCGCCAAGCTTCGTTTTGCTGCGAGCTTTCAATCCCCAGCTGGACACGGTTTTGGCAACTCTGAAGACTTTGCGAGAGTTGACAACCTGATATCATGTCAAGCTCTGATGACACCCAAGTCTACGCATTGCGTCACTTGTGCTGGAGCGTTGCAGTTACGTCGCAAAAGGGCTTCCTGATACATCATGTCTTTATCACGTGTGGAGGAAAAAGCTGTGAGTACTGTTGGCCAACTTCATTGAGCCGTTCTATCGCGTGTGAATCATCTGGCGGATTCGTCCACCCGTTTTAATGGTATCAAATGTCATTCCCACCAGGTCCAGTCTTGTGCCAGCTCTGTATACTGACGCAGCAAATGCCATTGCCACTTATCCGGCATTTCCACATCATCCCAATAGTGCCATCGGGCCTTCCGATCAGTAGCCATACAAGTTGACGTGCTCTGAAGTCGACGCCCGAATCCTCCTGTTCTCTCTGACGAGCAGGACACGGATACACCAGGCGCAAATAATGGAAAGAAAAGCGAACCCAGCCGAGGCACCGAAGCCAATGGCGTAGCGCGGGCTGTCGGTGCTGGGCCAGAGGTAGGCGCCGTAGATGTAGCCAATCTGAGACTGGCATTAGCTGATTGCGAACGAAGGAAATGAAGATCCCGAAAGACGTACCTGGCCACCAACGTTCGTCATGGCGAGAACAACTGCCTTCTTTTCCTTGGTTTGCGAGAGCGTCGAAGAGGCCCAGCCAATGATGACAGAGTTGACACTGTAAGCACCCATGGCGAAGATGAAGCACGCAACATAACGAGCGGCCGTGTTCAAGGTTGCAGCAGCCAGCGCGAATCCAGCGATAGCAATGCTGAGACCGGCAGTGATGTGCCATGTGCGTTCATGCAGACGACCCGAGCTCCAGCCAAAGGCGATACCAGCGGCACCGGCGAAGATGAAGGGGGGGCAGGTCATGGCGAGGGTGACGGTCGTATCGAAGCCCAGGGTCTTGACGACGCTAGAAGATGAATGTTAGTCAGGAGTCCTGTTTTTCAATACCGAGCAGCAGCAGACACTTACGTGGGGAAGAAGGAGTTGAACGAGCAGGCCGACAGGTGGAAGTTCTGCATGAGACAGAAGAGCCAGGTACGCTTGTCACGGCAGGCCTGCTTGAGGCCGTCCATGGCGGTCGCCTTCACGTCCGAGGCGTCGGAGACCTTGTCCTTCTCCATGCGGGAGTGGGCGAGCTCACGCTCACGCTCGTTGAGCCAACGGGTTGTCAAGGGAGTGTTGGGGAGGAACCAGAAGCCGATCAAGGCCACCAAGGCGGTGACAGCACCTTCAACCTTTGAAGGGGTTAGCGAATTGCAAGATGAATGGGCGTAGAATAGATGGCTTACGATGAAAAGCCACCGCCATCCAGCTATGCCGTTGAGCCCATCCATGCCGGCGAAGATTCCCGCCGCGATGAGTCCGGAGAGACCGGTGGCTAGGATCTGGGCGCAGTAGAGCACGGCGATGCGGGCGGCGACCTCCGTGCGGGTGTAGAAGATGGAGAGCATGTAGGTGGCACCAGGGTAGAACTGAAATAGGTCAGTAAATCAATCGATGAGTTGAAAATGTAGAAGTGCGACTTACAGGAGCCTCCGTGATACCCAAGAAGAATCGACAGGCAACGAGACCACCAAAGTTATGGACCAAGGCAGTGCAACCTGAGCGCGAAAGTTAGCTTCGATGATGGTGCGCAATGGCTCTTCCAGGTTGACTTACCGGACACCACCGCCCATATTAACATCCACGCGCTCATGTAGATGCCAGGTTGAATCCGTGTGATCAACATGTTGGAGGGGATCTGTTCACGTTTAGCCTTGAGTTCCCTCGAGAGGCATATGGGGTAAACGAACCTGCATGAGAACATAACCGACGAAAAGGCTAGCAGCGGTTGTCAGTACGCCATTGGAGCTTATGATGTTGTGGTCTCTTACATGGAAACCGCCGTGTTGAATTGTGTACCCGACATGCCCAAATCCTCCTCCAGGTTATTCAGTCGAGCCTGAGCGATGGCGTTTCGATCAACGTAGTCTAGGTCAGGTCAGTTTCGGTGTAGGTATCGTGTAGGAACGGGCTCGTATTCACTGAGAAAGTACATGACGCATAGTGTTGGCTGGACAAACTTGTCAGTGGACGTCTCGAAGACAAGCAAGGAGGTCTGTACACACCATTATCCTGTAGTCGAGCTTGCGAACGAGCCTGATCTCCTCGGGATCGGTCTTTCTCGTGGTGCCGGTCCAGTCGCGCTCGCCATCTTGCTGTGTGCCCTTCTCGCCGTCGTCCACGACGCTGTCGACGTGGTTGATGACATGTTCCTGGCGCTCGACGGACGGCGAACGCTTCTCGCTGGCGGCCATTCTGAGTTTTGGACTTTTGTTGAAGTCGAGTTGTGATCCTGGCTAGTGTATCTTCACTGATTGGTTGCAACGACGGTAGCTGATAAGAGCGAAGGGTGGCTTAAAAATAAGCATAAACGAGACGAACTGCGGGATCACAACTGCTGCTTCACAGACGCCATCTCGTCTGTCTTCCGTTCTACACGGGTTCTAGGTATTTATGACATTTCAACAATCCTCTTACTACCCCACGCAGGAAGTGTCACCATGCCCTCGAATCTGGGGTAGTTGAATTTGCGGGCCCAACATCTGGCATCCGGAGGGTCGACCGAATCTGGGGAAAGTTGCTCCGCGACCTGGAAACGGGCAAGATTACAGCTACAGTCCGGGGAAGGGCGCGGGGTCCTCGGGGCCAGAATTGGGATCCGAGAACAAGCTTGAGACTGGCGGTCGGTGGAAAAAGTTCCAGGGCAAGGGCACGATAACGGGACAGGCATGGTATGGGCGGATAGCGTACGAGGCGTGCGAGGGCGTCGGGCTAGGTAGAGCCGCCCATTGGGGAGGTTGGATTTGGTCAGCCACTGTGCCAATGACCGGGGGAAATGGGTGATATGAGACCCCGCGTGCCAAGACCCGAGGGAATGGAAATAACTGGGGTTCGCTTGTCAAGCACTGTTACGTTGGGACCGGGGGACAGGAAATGTGTCAGAGCTAGTCATCTGGTTCGTCCGAGAACGTGTCGAGTGGATGCTCCACGGGGAGAGTGAGGAGAACTGGGCAGACAAAAAGTACCAGCGCGGAGGCACGGAGGTGTGGGCGGTGGAGTGCGGTCCGGGGGTGGGTATGCGTAGTGTTGATGCCATGCTGTGCCATGTTGTGCCATGTTGAGGGTGGATTGCAGGATAGGATGCCTCCTTGCTCTCGGAGGTCGGAGGCGTGATGTAGGAATGTGGGTATGGTGATGTGCGAGATGGGTCGCTGCCCAACGTGCCGAGCCCGTGATCGGCGAAGAATGACGAGAGATGGCCCTCCGAATCATGTTTCTTATTCAGCAGCGAGTCTGACTGAGATCAGGGTCTGGGCCAGTCTGCATTCCGAGACTACGCACTTAATGCAGCCTCACACCGCTTGCTCGTACAAGACACCTGCATATGCGTGACACCCTACGTTCAGTCAGGAAGCGAGCGTTACCGTATGCACATCTGACTGCGAAAACCATGGGCTTATCGTTGTTGCAGTCAGAGTGTCCTCCCTCTGGACACGCGTTGAGTTTTCATCGCCAGCACAGGGTAGCAACTGTGTTGCCGTCTCGCTAATCGTATGTCCATGAGTCATGCTAGATCCAGGTGGTTTGCCTAGTCTTTTCAAGACGCCGAGAATTACCTGTATGCTTTGAGGTGACGGAGTTTTTCCCCCGCCATTGGCAAAGTGCTGTTGGTGCCAAACTCCATTGTTGTCGCCAAGCTTTCACGATGTTCCTAATCAAGAGTATCAACATCAAGCCGCGAGTATTACAGTCACGCTCCATGGGGTCCTCTTGCAACTCTGTACGATCAAATCATTAGATAATCTTTGACGGCGGTTAGAGTTGCGAACCTATTGCCAATAAGTAAGAGCCTGCATCGACTCAAATGCTGATACTAGCGACGTTTTGTACACCGTGAGTGATTTGTAGACGCAGTTAGGAATGTTCGATCTTTTCATCTTCGGAAAAAATGATTGATACTGGAAGAAAATAAGCCCGCAGAGTCCTGTCTAGAAACCACAGCACCCTTTGAGAACCGTGAAGTATCGGACTTGATTAAATACCTTGGAAGCGAAACTTCTCTGATTATGGTAATCGCCACAAGCCAAATCACAAGCTCATGGCCGAGTTTTGAGAATAAGCATCAGAGATATCATGAAGATGCTGGATGACACGGACTTTCGGTAAGCTATCGTGTCTGACTTCAATCCTGCTTGCAGGTCTCTCAGGACGTCTCGCCAGTCAGCCGCGTAGAAAACAAACCCGCAGAAGACGAAAGGGAGATACGCCGAGCAGACACTGGATCTCATCAGACACACTGCAATAAAATAGAAGCAAATTCATCAACCGTACGGAGTACATGAGCGTAATCACGAGAAGCTAGACTTGGGGGCCATCTCTTGGAGAATGTTGCTGTTTTACGGGCCCACGGGGTGCAATCATTGCGTAGAGCGCATGCTTATTAGTTGCGATACGATAAAACGAGTTTGATGAATCGGATGAAGAATGGAATTCTTCATACGAGTACGTATTTGAGCTTGGAAATTGTCACTTTCTGCGTCGAGAGACAATAACGCACTTCACGTCTTGGGGCTACCCAAAAACGGTTGCTCGGTGAGATCGGTCAAGCCAGACACCTCGGTGACGGTCGGTCTTCTCGGTCAACCTCGGTGTAGACGAGGACCACGACCGGGAGAACATTTACGCCCGGGAAGCCGACGTCTCTTTGCCGAACCCAATTGCCATGGGGTGTGGGTCCCCCACCTCGGGTTCGAGGATGAAGCTGGGGAAGTAAAGGGACAGTTTGGAAGAGCTATTCTCCCCGCCCCGGTACATGACCTTGAAGCTCTCCCCGAGGTCCAGCGACATCGCTCACGTTTACCCGACTTCTTTTCGAAGCTTTCCGTCCTTCGATTTCCTCTCCTTTGCTCTTCGTCGCTTGTACAATACCCATTTCCTTAGTATTGCCTACCAATTGAGTTACCAACAGCGTCGCATTCATCAGTACCACATCACACGGCAACCATGTCTCTCCCCAAGGGTATCTCCAACGTGCTGAAGAAGGCGCCCTCGGACGTCGTCATCCTGTCGTCGCTGCGAACGCCCATCTGCCGCTCGAACCGTGGCCAGCTGAAAGACGCCTACCCCGAAGAGCTGCTCTCGACCGTCCTCAAGGCCACGCTCGAGGCCAACCCCAACCTCGACCCGTCCAAGATCGAAGATGTCGCCGTCGGCGTCGTGCTCTCGGAGCTCGGCGGTTCCAAGGCCGCCCGCATGGCCATGAACCACGTCGGCTACCCCAGCACAACCTCCCTGTACACCGTCAACCGCGCCTGCTCGTCGTCGCTGCAGGCCATTGCGCTCGTCGCGTCGCAGATCCGGACCGAGACGATATCCGTCGGCATCGGCGCCGGCATGGAGAGCATGACGCGCAACTACGGCAGCCGCGCGATCCCCGTCGACGTCTGGCCCGCGCTGAAGGACTCGCCGGTCAAGGATGCGAGGGACTGCGTCATGCCCATGGGCACCACCTCCGAAAACGTCGCGGAGAGATACGGCGTTTCCCGAGCGGACCAGGACGCGTTCGCCGTGCGCAGTCACAAGAACGCTGCCCGCGCGAGGGAGGACGGCTCCTTCGCCCAGGAGATCGTGCCGGTGACGACGAGATACCAAGAGACGGATAAGCAGGGCAACAAGGTTGGAGAGGAGCAGACCATCACCGTCGCGCAGGACGACGGCATCCGCGCGACCGTCAACCTCGAGGCGCTGGCGAAGCTGAAGCCCGCCTTCAAGCCCGACGGAGCGTCGACGGCCGGCAACTCGTCGCAGGTTTCCGACGGTGCGGCCGCGACGCTGCTCATGCGCCGAAGCACCGCCACCGAGCTCGGCCTCACCGACAGCATCATCGGCAAGTTCGTGTCGGCCACCACGAGCGGCTGCGCGCCCGACGAGATGGGTGTCGGCCCCGCGCTCGCCATTCCCAAGCTGCTGAGCCAGGTGGGATTGGAGAACAAGGACGTCAGCCGCTGGGAGATTAACGAGGCTTTCGCCAGCCAGGCCATCTACTGCTTGAGGGCGCTCGGCTTGGAGCAGGCTTACGAGGATGGCAAGGTCAACCCCGACGGCGGTGCCATCGCCCTCGGCCACCCGCTGGGTGCTACTGGTGCACGCATGACGAGCACTCTGCTTCACGGCCTAGGGAGATCTGGTGGAGAGGTTGGTGTTGTCAGCATGTGTGTAGGAACGGGCATGGGTATGGCCGGTCTGTTTGTGAGGGAGTAAAATGTGGCGAATGCAATGTCAATGAAGCCGTGTATGCCTAGTCAGAAGAATCCATTTCAGTGAGGCGATGGCGATGGCGATGGGCCTGATCAGGCGTCCAGCATTCACCTGCGTACAGCATCGTCAAGTGCTTATACTCCATCTGCCAGGCCGTACGCCTTGCGCTGCCACCACGAGGGGCGACATGGTGTGTCTGCGCCACCCATACACTTCACCATGCATGATGGTCGCGACTGCTACTCGTCGCGATTGGTCCGCCTGCAGCACATGATGGCGGATGCAGTGCTTCTCAGGGCTGCTTATTCAAATCAGGCTGAGGTCCTGGTGCGCTTCCCTAAAGCCCCGACCCCTCCCGTCGCTCGTCGTATCGAAGCCTTCCTTTTTCTTCAGCTCAATTGATGACATTCGACCAAAAGTCCGAAAATCGAGCGAATAATGGAAGTCGTCGGTGCGACCGCAAGCTTCATCGCCATCAGCCAGGCCTTGATCGCCGGCCGTCATGTGGTCAACCTGCTGCAGGAAATCCCGAAGATGAGTGGAGCTTTGATTTCCCTCAACAACGATGTACGAGAAACACTGAGCGCAATGTAGGCTCGAAGAATGACTGACGATTGTGGCATTCAGATCGAGACTATACGATCCATCATTGCCGCAGCAGAGGAAGACAGCACCGATGCCCTCCGGGACGAACCTGAGCCTCTGGCCCTCAGGACAGCGCGGTTGCAACTTTTGCAAGCAACCAACGATCTGCAAGACATACTGAGACGCTGTACCAAGACGGTCGACAAGGATGGCAAGCTTCGGGCCCGGAAGCTGAAGTTGTTCTTCACACAAAAGTCAATCGAGGACTGTCGCGACAAGTTGCGGGATGCAAAGGGGAATCTGACGCTGGCATTGCAAGTGCTGAATTTGAAGAGAAGCGGGTATATTTCAAAGAGTCCACCACCACGTTTGTCTGTTGTGGGCCACTGCTAATCTGTTACCCATCCCAGACAAATCACCCTTCAGATCCAAGCCTTTAGGCTCGTATCGTCCAGCGATTTTCAACCGGCCGGCGCTTGTAATAAGACGGTCGATTCCGACACGACTTTCCAAGGCTCTTCAGCCACCATCTCGGACCATTTGACACCCGAAGAAAGCGATGCAGCTGAGATTACGGCCGAGGAGTTGGTGCCCAAGATGGACCAAATGATGGTGGCGACCATGTCAAAACAGACGAGCGACTCGTCCTCATCATTGGCAAACGAAGTCCTCGTGTTCAAAGCCAAGCTGGCTCTGCGGTATGACTGTCCTCGGCCTTGCTTTTGCCGCTGCCACGCCTCACGCCCTTTGTCCTATGGATCAGCAAGTTGGGCTCGGGGCCTGATCGGCTCCCTCTCCGTTGCATTTGACCGTGGACTGCTATTTGGCGGGGAACCAGAGTGCACAGAACGGAAATGCAAAGGCAACATGCGCAAGACGGCGAGCTTCAACTACCAATTTCCGGCCTGGCTATGCCCACAATATTTATCGATTCACACCACTCTCGGCACCTTCGTGCGGCCGAGTGCTTCGCTGAGGCTTGCGAGGCAAATTCCTGACACGGACGCGATGTGGGGATGTCTAGAGTATCGAACGAGAACTGAACTGCAGACTTTGATGTTGAACAATGGCCCGATATATCCAAATGACATTAACATTTTCGGGGCTTCCGTATTTGAGGTGCGCAGTTCGGTGCTCATATGGCCCTCGAGGTATCTGCTGCTAACACTCTTTCGGTTGTTCCATCTGCAGCTGGCTATCATTTTCGCATCAGCCGACACCCTGGAATTTCTTTTGGGACTATGGCAAGACTACCTTGATAAGGGAAATGCTGATCAGTAGGTGCAGCCGTCGCAGAGCAAAGCCGTTGCTAACCAATGTGGAACATATTAGCAAATGGTATTTCGAGGCCCAATCTGAACTTCGTGGCGCCTCGCAGAAAAAAGCGCAGCTCTGCAAGCGAATCATCTCATGGACTGAAAACGACGTGGATGCCATGTCCACGCCCCTCCATGAAGCCATCTTGGATGATTTCGACTGCGACTGCGCAGATTTCGAAGAGCGCATTGCAGAGCTGGGAAGGAAATTTCCGTGGGCGCTCGAACAATGGAATCTTGACGGCGAGACTCCTTTGCATGCAGCCGTGAGCCTGGGCAAAACAGCAGCCGTTAAAGCACTTCTCCTCGTGGGTCTCAAAATTGACCAGCGAGACTGGGACGATGACACAGCGCTCATGTCAGCAGTACGCTACGGACACGCTGATGTGGCTCGGATCTTGATTGATTCTGGTTGCTCCTTCAACTTCAAGGGCCTAGTGGGTTGGAGCCCTTTGCATTGCGCGGCTTTTTCTAAACTGTACCCCGACGAGGATCCAGGACACTTCGTGCGGATGCTCCTAGACGCAGGCGCGTCGCCGTCAGCCAAAGATGACTGGGGCCAGACAGCAGTCTTCAGGGTACGTGGACACACCAAGGAGGCGGTCAGCACGAAGCTTCGCCTATTACTCAACGCTGGAGTCGACATCAATGGCCTTGAATACAGCGGAGAGGCGCCAATCCAACGCGCTGTTGTGGAACAGGACGACTTGCTTACGGAATGCCTGGTGGACAATGGCGCTGGAGTCAACCACGTTGGACACGCCAACCAAAATCTCTTGCATTTGCTCGCATACTACGGCGGAGTCACGTTGCTTGGCAACCTCGAAAAGATGGATCTTCCGTTGATCAACGTCGAGCATCGGGACAACTTTGGCGACACAGCTTGGGACGACTTCATCTGCTCACGCACCGTGCCCGAATGGGAGCTGGGCAACAGTCGAAGGCCAACCGTAGACGAAGAAGAAGCCTTTATATCTCTTTACACGAAAACAAGGAATCAAAGCCTGCAGCTGGACATTGACAGACTCAATCGGGTCCGTCAACACGTAGTAGACAAAGCTCAACGAAAAGCGGAAGAAGCGCTAAAGCCGCTCATAGAAGAGAAGGAAGAATGGAGGATGGAGGAGCAGTTGCAAACGTACAAGACCATCCGCATCCAAGTTCAGCAAGGCATGTGGGAAGCCGCCTTGGAATCCGTCGACGAGATTATTGACGTTCTCAGAGAAAAAATGGAGCAATCGCCATGGGACCAGGAGTCAAGGTTTGACCACTGGTGGAGCGACACTGAGAGTGATTGGAGCGAGGATGAAGACTGCAAAACGGTGGACAGTGAATCGGGTGAGCAAGAGGGGGACGACGAGGTGGAATTCACTCATGACGACGAAGCTTAGCGCCTCAATTCCCTAGCCTGGATTTCCTTCTTGGATGGCGTGCAGAAGAGCACATTTGGTGTTTGGAAATACGGTGTGATCCAACACACATGGACACAGCGGACCACGTTGAAACCCTCTGTGCCATTTTGGAGATTCAAACAAACGAAGATATTTTGATAAAACGACCGCGAACAGCAACGCTGTCGGACCTCGTCACACCGCGTCCCTATCGTTTGGCCGCCAACAAGTCAGACGAGCAGTTTTGACGACACCTTCGCATAGGTATCAGCTCCTCCATCAACTCGACACGCAGCTTGCTTCCAGCCAGTGTCAAAAAGATCCGGGACGCTTTGAATAAAGACAAGGGCGCTGGTATAACACTCTTTTTCACGTAAAAGCGAAGCAACTGTGGTCTCTACCCGGTGCCAAGATTCCCAAAATAAACTCCAACAAGGAACCAAGGCTTCGAGAAAGAAAAAATGAGCGTGGCAGGCATCCCGTGCGACATTGTCTCAACCCTCGGCACTATCACTTACAGCGTTGATTTGAACGTCTGCCAGGACGAGGGGGAAGTCATGGTACTCCAGCTGCCCTCTAGGCGGAGGGAACAAGGCGCAATACGCAGTCATCTCGAACAATATGGCTCCGGTCGACCCAAGCCTGGCAGCCGTCGACCGCATAACAGAATGGAAGCCATTGAAGAAGTGAACTGTAGCCTTCCCAAGAACAAAGCACTCTATGGTCCAAAGTCAACACTTCATTAGGTATGCGACCATCCGCGATACACAGCGATGGGAATCGTATGGACTTATCGCGACAGGAGTTGGCAGATTTTTGGACTTGAAGCTGGGAAAGAACGACCGATACCTGAGACCTGAAGCCCAAAGAGGAAGGGATGAAAAGGATGGCTCTGCAGCGTGGAAGAAGCAAAAAGACGTCTCCACGAGCGTCGTTCCAAGTGAAACTCTGGGTCGGTTGCTCGAATTCCTGGTCTGCCATGTGCTTGTTGTACCTAGTTGGTGACGATTAGGAACACGGGAAAGTCTCTGCTGTATTGCATGGAGACATTAGGGGTATTCCTCTAATGGTGAGCTTTTAGTCTGTAACATTTTAAAAACGTATTAAATCTCTTATCTGGCATACTGGGCCAAGTAACAACAGTTAACTTCTAATGTTTGTTTCAAACTAGTCCTCATACTCAAAAACAGCGCAATAGCGAAGCGAGCAAGCCCTCGTCAGGTAAGCTAAATTATATGATTTGATACTTTGATTGGCGTGAAGAATGCAGCCTTCGACTTGTCTATTTGTATATATTTCAAGTATAAGATGGAAGGTTTTGTGGGAGATATAAACCATGTCCAAAAGGTTGGTATCAGAGAGCTATCCAGGGAGTAGTAACATCAGACCTCACAGGAGAATATTGCTTCTTCTAGTTTAATTCTAGAGAGCAGATTGAGATCCACGGTAGAGAAGTCTCACTCAGAGGATCTCCTCAACTATGAACTTAGATTTTTGTCCCTTGATCAGCCTGTTGGGGGACAAAATGTGGCATTGATTTCACAACCAGTCCACAGGCTATCACACACATTCATGTGTAGGGAATGATTACCATTTGTGCCTAGATAGCGTCTAAATGAACAGCACCCAAATGAAATAGCTAGCAGTGTTAAAAACAATTTTACCATCAGTCAAATTACAAAGACATTGTTCACACCTGTTTGTTGTAGCATGGTCCTCAAGAAAGCACAATGACGCAGTGTTGAAGTTTCTCTAAGATGGAACAAAAGGATTGAATTAAACCAAACATAATACCTCACATCAAAATATTATGTATGTTCTGCCAGGTGTAAGATATATCAAAGTCTATGGCTACTCTTGCTCACCTGGACATGGTCCTCCTCTAGCAACAAGCATCAGTCATTGAGTCTCTCTGCAATTTCGAGTAACTTATTCAATTACAACACCAGACCGAACAACCACACAAGGTAGGAGCGAATCAACCCACCATGGCCCAGTCAGGCAGTAGCAGCCTTATACAATCACCTTTTTACAATCTGGTTGAAGACTGCAGCAAATTCACTTTTGATAAGAATCGGATCGATAACAAATATTGGGCATTCTGCCATGAGTTCCTGGGCGTATGGCAGCAGATGGGCTACGTCCACCCTACGGTTGTGTCGTTCCTCCAAAAGTACGTGTCCGAGAAGCTCATCTTCGATGCAAAGTGGACGAGGCTTGCCCTCAAAGACCGAAGAACACCTGGAACGGTCGAAGACGGCCTCGAGGAGATACGGCACATACTCCACATCGCGCCCACAAGCCCGTGGAGAGGCCTTCTCAACAAGTACGGCACCGAAAAATGGCGTCTGATTGGGATTCTGCCCGAGGTCGGCTTCCTCTGCGACATTGCGCCGCTCTTTGGAATCATCACGTCTGGCGTCCACTTGAACATATACATGGGAGAGGGGCCCACCATGCAGATCGGCGTTGCGACTCGCTCCATGACCAAGACGTCCTTCCCGGGCCTTCTCGACCAGTGCGTCGCCGGCGGATACCAGGCTGGCGTGGACAGGTGCGCTCTCGAATGCCTCCAGAGAGAAGCCAGCGAGGAACTCCGGCGGGGACTGCCGCGGGGTTACGAATCAAAGGTCGAGAGGAAACCCACGATCCAGTACATGACGATGCGCGACGAGCGATGGGATAGCAGCAGTCGCATCGGAGACGGCGTACCAGAGTGCGGCATCCGCGTGCCCTTTGACCTCCGCGTCGACGATCTGTTCTTTCTCGGAAACGAGGCGGAAGTCGCGACCATTGAGTTCCTTCCCGCTCGCGTGGTGAAGGAACGCCTCCTCCAAGGCCTGTTCAAACCGAATTCTGCCTTGATCATGGTGGACTTTTTGATCCGTCACGGCCTCCTCGAAGACGACCCGGGCACCGAAAAGATCAAAGACCTGCTTCGCAAGAGGCTCTACCTCGGTCATATGCCTGTGGACGACCTTCCTTGGCCTTGATGGGTGATGGTCGGGGTATTGAAGGGGGTGAAGCTCGGAATGGCGCCAGCCAAAAAGGGTCGCCCAGGACATGTGTACGCCATCAATGTGCTCGTTGAGCTTGAGTAGACGATTTTTTTAGACGGGCTTCCTTTTGGGAAATGTGTGAAGCTCACATTCAACTTTGGGTTATTCCATCAGTGCTCACAAATGGGCTTCTCTACTCTTTCATAGAAATGGAAACTTTTTGCATGTGTTTGAAACCAGTTGCCAGCATTCCTATTTTGATACTACTTTGGTATTACTTCCGTGCTAAACGATTCTCATCCTCTCTGCAGGAGCGTATCGATCCTCGCCATCACCCCGTCCAACACCCCACGCGGCATGTTCTCCGGGGCCATACCCGCTTCAGTGCAAGCGTTAATGACGGTGTCACCACCAGAGGTGCCTGCGACGTTGAAAACAATACCGTGGTAGCCAGCGCCTCCGTGCGGTGAGCCAGTGGAGAACTGAACATCTTCAATCTTGTAAGCCTCGTGGCCGGTTGCGGTGGCTGCTGGCCTCAAAGCTCCAACGTTGGAGACGGAGAAGGTGTTGTGCATGAACACGCCAAGCGAAGGGAGCGTCTTTTCCATAAACTCCTCGAGCGTCGGTCCCACGGTATTGCCGCTGAGCCAAGACTTGTAGAGCGCAGAGTCTTGGCCACCGCTGCGGTTGTCCTTCATCCGCTTCCCGTAATCCTTGACCAGATCCCAGAGAGCTTCCCGGTCGACCTTTGGCGAGGCCTTCTCCTCGGTAGAGCTGGGTGTCGGGAAGGCGCGGCGGTACTTCTTCAACCATTCCGGCTCCGGGGCGCTGGCGGCGAGGTTGATCATCTTGCCCCGGCCGGCGGACAGGTCCTCCAAGTTTCCGACCTGCCTCATGTCCACTGCGTATCGGGTGAAGCCAACCTTGGCCTTTGGGTAGTAGTCCGCGGCTAGCGTGCCCGCAATCATGACCGTCAGAAAGGGTGTAAAGGTGGTTCCGTGCTCGCGACAGGCAGAGATTATGGCATCGGTCTTGTCGGCGGGGATGCGGTAGTTGGTCACTTTCGTAGCAGCGCGATCGGCCGAAGATGGGACGTCAAAAGCGTCCTTGGGAAGCGGCTTCGGTTTGGGAAAATCGTTGAAGAAGAGGAAGTTGGAGTAAAAGAGCCGAAAGAAGAGGAAGCGGAAGAGGGTGTAGAGGACGCCCAGCATCGGGGGTTTCCTGTGTACGGCTTCCGTGAGTTCGTCGCTCAAGAGTACCCTCTGGCAGTCTAGAGGGACTGTAGTCGATCTTTGTTTCTCGGCTTGAAGAGTCGACTTGTCGTTGAGCGCTGCAAGGAACTCCCGGTGAAAGGTCATGCCAAAGGAGCCATCGCAGACGAGGTGGTGAAACATGAAGACGACATCCCGCCGTCCGACGACAAAGACCTTCCACCACGGCTGACCTGGCTTCACTTCTCCGTCGGCCCATGGCCACTGGTCGTGCAGCTTCTCCAAGAACTCGGCGTCGACCTCGCCTACGTTGCTGTCGACGAACTCCACGCAAGTCTTGAGGTCGATGGAGTGTAGGGAAGCCACCGCAAGTGTGTGTGAATTTCCCTCGCCGGGCTCCACGGTTCCCACCAGCCCAAGTTCCGGGTACTCTGATATGACGGCGTTCAAGGCGGAAAAGACTGTCTCATCGGAGAGACTGCGACGGGGCCCATCGTTGTGAGTGGCGGCGTAACGAGCTGCAACGACAACATTGGACTGGATACCAAGCCGATGATAGAGGTAGAACATGCGATCGACATGAGCTACAACGAGTTAGTCTGCTAGTTCGCGGTTTCTTGGCTTTCAAGTTGAACTCACTCGCTTTTCGTACAATAGTATAGTGGCCGGTGCCAATATCTTCCTGGACCTCCTTGGCCGTCACCACGCTGGTTTGAGTCGCCATAGTTCTTGTTCCGCGGGTATGGCGAGAGAGATGAGATAACGTGGAGAGATGCTTGCCGCCGCTGGAAGGAAACCTGGCATTTTAACACCAGACCAAGTTTCCTTCTCCCACCGCGCAATCCAGCCGCCGCACGGCATGGACGCACTGCTTCATCGCCGAGAGGCTCGCAGCTCTGCCCCCGAAAAGGTTTCAACATCGACCTGCCGCTTGGGCATATGCACAACGAGACAGGCCCAGTGACCCAAGTCTTGGTCGTCAAACTGCTCTCCCATCGCGCTCAGACGCCCGCCCGACAGCTTGCATACATCAAACGAACGATTCCAATGAGAATATCAGATTCTACGCCGGTTACAGACGTTGGAGGCAGCCGACTTGGGCTCTTTCCTTATTACTTGGAAGAGACCGGGGCAAGGATCTGTGCAGACGCCAGTTTCGGTCAAACATTTCAGCATCACCGAAAGCCATCTCAACTTTGCAGTATTGGGGCCATTCGAAGGAAATCAGATTAGGTGTGGGATAGACCGTATATTTGTGTTGAGTAACATGTTGCTGCGCCTCACTCCAGCTCATGGAAATGTAGACAGTCTTGTAGCTCTAGAGGCATGTCGTGCGGAAGAATGGCACTGGGTATCAGATTACCGCTGCGTTGGCCAGGTCATCGGATTGTAATTTAACCAAATTCGTCTTCGCAGCGGCATCAAGTTCACCAAAGAAGGCAACCGGGATTGGTGTAGCAAGAAGATATAGCCGGCCGAATCCAGTCCTGTGCAGAATCGCTTCCTCGTCGCCTGCTTATGTAGGGTGTCGGTGGTGATGTATAGAGCCATCCACAAGTGAGCATGGACAAAAAGGACGGGTTTGCAGAGGGCGAGAATGACTGCTGAGCGATGCAAAGCTCTCCTACCCATTCACAGAGCCCGCAACATCATGACCCGCCGCTGAATACGATTTTTCTTGTCGAACAGGTCACTTGCGACTTCGCATAGAGACGTCGTGAAGCCTCGCGGCTGCGCGATGTCCAGAGTGCAGGTCAGGAGTTTGATGAGCGGTGAGAGCTGGGAGGCTCTCATGGCGGCCGGGATCACCTGGCTCTGGGCCGTGGTGCCACGCCTACGAGACAAAGAGTCCGATAGAGGTGCCTTTGCAGGCCATCGAAAACGCCGAAGTCTGTCTTTCTTCAAGGTTTCGTCTCATGCGTGTGGCACGCCGTGTCCTGAGATCGTGATGGCTGTTGGTTGAATGAGCTTGCGATCTACTGAACGAATTTGTCTTCCTTCGACGGGGTGGCTCAGTCTTCTACTGCGCTATTTCTGATGAAATGACCGGTCATGGCCGCTTGTAATGCTGGCTGGCGTGCTGGGCACCAACGGTCCAGAGAGTTTTCATACAACTCGAGGCCTAAATCATGAAGCAGTGTCTCGCGGCAGTTGCTGCGACGTTAATGTCACTGCTTGATGCTTATGGTGGTGCCGGACCCTAGTGGTCGATGCCGTGTGTCGGCCATGAGCAAAGCCAAAGAGTGGCGCTGGTGACCAGAGTGAGGTCCCAGAAGCCAACACTATGATAGCCACGATTGTGAGCATGCCTTGGACGGGCTTCCTTCACGAACAATTAAAGAGCTGCCACTCAATATGGGCATTAGATGTGAGTTTGCCCACTACAGCTCACGAACATCAGGGCGGGATTGCGACGACAGAGTCCCGCAACGGCCCTAGTTGGACTGGCAGGAATCTCACTGCGTCTACCACGTATTATTTGCTTACCCCCGTACGCTGATCACCGGACCGCAGCTGAAGCGGAAGCAGACGGTATGATTCGCAGAACCCCGAAGCGCTTCCGAAGCGCCACGGGATCCATCGTGGACGCACCGAAAAGCAGTCGGCCCTCGAGTCCCACTGATGAAGCGGCCTTGTCGGAGAGGCCGACGGTTGGGGGCACTTCAGCTCCACAGCGCGAGATGGCGATCCCCTGCGTCTAGGTAGGTCTGGGGTCGCCATGTGCCCACGCAGCCATCTTGGCTCTCTTGGCTGGGGCACGCAAGGGCCGCTGATGCGAGGTCGTGACAGGCCAGCGGTTCGTCTGAAGGTGGTGATGAGCGCTGCGCCATGAAACATTGTCGCCTGGATCACGCAGACAATGCTCACCGTGGCCGTTGCCATGCGTCCACGGTTGAAGATGAAGACGATGCAGTCAAAAGACGATGCAGTCAAACGTACCCAGTAGATGTGTGTGGGTGACGATACGTCGTATTCGTGGTGTCTATCGTGGTGATATCTCTCGCAAGAGTTGCTAGCTAGAGGCTAGAGATACGAAGGGAGCCTAAGAAACCTAGGGTCATATGACCTACCCCCTTAACATACCTCCTCAAGCTCTAGAAACTAAGTAATTAAATATTATATAAAATTAGCTAAAAAGTAAAAGTCTATATCTTAAAAGTAAAATCTATACCTCCTTCCTAATCTTTTTCTATTATAATATACCTCTTATTTATTAATAGTTAGGTTATTTATAATACTAGAAGTATTTATAATAAAAATACTTTAATTATCTTTATAGTAGATATTAATATAGATATACTTAATAGTTATATTAAAATAGTACTAATAGTTATAATAATTAAAAGAAATGAAATTAGGATAAGCTATATAATATTTAGTATTAGAATAAGTATTATTTTTATAATAATTATAATGGTATTTCTTAAAGTTTATAAAGTTATAATTAATAATATTAGAATTATAAATATTAACTTTATAATAGAAATTATTAATAAAATCTTAAAGTTTAGCTTTTTTAAGATTAATAATAGAATATTTATTATGAAAGATTTTAAAATTACTAAGTTTTTAAAAAAAGTTAAGTAAAATATAGAAGTAAAAAGTATTATAATTAGTAATAAGGGTATTAATATAGTAGTATAAAATATAGAAGTTCTTAAAGTATTTAAAAAAGTTATTCTTATAATTACTAATATTAAGAATATAGAAATTATAAATAAGTTTAATAATAGTATTACTAGAGACTTTAAAGATAAGAAACTTAATCTTATTTATAAAATTAAAAAAATAGTAATTAGAAAACTCCTAGTTTACTTCCTTAAGGTAGGATAATATAGGGCTAATACTATTAATAAAGAAACTATAAGTAGTAGTATAACCTTTATATTACTATTTATAAATATTATTATTACTATAAGTAGTAAGAATAATAAGGGTAAGGATATCAGATTTAGTATATTTAATAATATTATATTTATTAAGAAAAATTTTAATTATAAACTCTTAGTAGTAATAGTTAGCTTTACCTTAGAGGATAGGAAGCTAATAATAATTAATAGCTATAGTAATTAAGGGAAGGAAAATAATATTATATAGAAGGTATAGTTAAAAGAAATATAGAAAGTATTAAAAAAGTAGATAAAAAAATATAGAAGGTATAAAGTGTGGAAAGTATAAAAAGAATAATACGGAAAGTATAAAGTATAGAAAGCGTAAAAATAATTAAATAATATAGAAAGTATAAGTTGTTTTTAGTAAAAGAATATATATAATACAGAAGGCGTAAGTAGTAGGGTTATTTTTGATTTTTTATACTTTAGAGGGAAGGTATAAGAACTATGAAAAGTTTGTAATATATTAAAAAATAATATTATTAATAATAAAAATAGAGTAAAAAAAAAGTTACGAATAGCGTTATAAAATAGAAAAAGCCCCTTAGAAAGCCCCTAGGCTTATAACCTGTATATAGGTGACGATACGTTATATTCGTAGTATCTATCGTAGTAATGTCTCTCGCAAGAGTTGCTGGCTAGAGGCTGGAGATACGAGGGGAGCCTAAGAGGCCTAGGGTCACGTGACCCACCCCCTCAACAGTAGACCTCTGCGATTGTGGGAGCATCTCTGCCATCATGACCTCAAGCCAGACCCGGATTCGCCGCCCCGGACCTAAACGGCCGAAAGCGAATGGCCAGCAGAGCTTCTCCAGAGTCCAGAGTAGTCACGTCATCATGAGTGGCTAAGACCGCGGGAGGCTTGTCCAACGTTCGCAACTTCAGCCTACGACTAGTGGCTGTGGGAAGCCATTGTGGAAAGACTTGCGCGTAATTACCCAGCCATCACATCCCGTCCCATCCCATCCCCCCACAGTTAGAAATGCCTGCGCCACGACTGACGAAAGGTACAATGGAGCCGAGGGGCTCAGAGACTCACTAAGCTCGGTGCTGTGCATAGTGAGAGGCAGAGAGAGAGGCAGAGAGATGCCGGCTTCCCGGTCAAGTCGCTCACGCTACACCCGGAATGGGTTGACTCTGCCCAGAGGCTTAGCTTAGATCCATGGCAGCTGATTAACTGTTTCCGATGAGTCTCGCGTTTGCTGCCGATGGCTTTTTAAGCTCCAGCTTCCCCCTCCTCTGCTGACGTTGGCTCAACAAACACATCGTACACCAACATCTTCAACGCTGCCAACTCGGTTCGACCTGATCCCACACCCAAACAACACTCAACAATCCTACAACAAACACTCCAAAAGATTGCAATGTCCTCAAACGACTACTACGGCAACAGCGGCCAGCAGGGCTACAACCAGGGCTACGGCCAACAGGGCGGCTACCCCCAGCAGCCAAGCTACGCTCAGGTACGTCACTGACGATGTGTCGCATTTGCTACACCACCAGATGGAACACGCAACAACAGGAGTCTAACATGTCCCGCGATCCAGCAGCAACAGCATGGCAACTACCCTCCCCAATCAAACTCGTCGTACCAGCAGGGCGGCGGCTACAACGCACCTCAGCACAACAGCGGCTACGGCGCACCCCAACAACCCACGTACGCCTCGGGATCGCAACACCAAGGCCAATACGGCCACGACAACCGCGGCACATCGCCATACCCCCAGCAACAACAATACGGCGGCCAGCAGCACGGCCAGCAGCACGGCCAGCAGGGCTACGGACAGCAGGGGTACAACCAGGGCGGCCAGTACGGAGGTCCCGGGGGTCCCGGAGGTGAAGTCGGTCCCGACGGCGAGAGAGGTCTCGGTGCGACCCTCGTCGGCGGCAGTGCCGCAGGCTGGGCGGCGCACAAGGCCGGCGGCGGTCTCCTCGGAACTCTTGGTGGTGCGGTAGTCGGTGCCATTGGCGCAAACTTCCTCGAGAACAAGCTGGAGAAGTGAGTAGTTTTACATCGTTCGTCTGCAGTTTGGCATCCATGCTAATCTCTGCGTGCAGGAAGGACAAGAAGCACAAGAAGCCCAAGAAGGACAAGCACGGAAAGCGTGGCCTCGACGGCAACAGTTCGAGCTCCGACAGCAGTGATTCGGACAAGGAGAAGCATCGCCGCCGTCACTACTAAGAAAGCGGCCACGCCATGACTACAGTGTCATGATATGACCATCGTGGAGTGTGGCCCATCACACCACCGATCCCGGTGCTTCCGACCCTCATGACCTGAACGATACCCCCATCCAAACAACATGACTCGAACCGGAAGAATGAATTTCACGAGCTGGCTGGGATTTGACGTTTTGCATATATAGATGATGTTAATGTATTATTACCTCCAATTTCAACAGTCGCGTCATCACTTTTAGGAATTGATTTGATTCAAACACTCACGTCGTGTCACTCTCTATCTGGTATCTTAACACTTGTTCTACAACCACAACTCACTCCATCGTCTTCAGGTTCCTAGCGACCTCAAACGTCGCGTCCGTCTTGGACCTGACCTCCTCGACGTCGACACCGGGCGCAACCTCGGTCAGCGTCAACCCGCCCTGCTGGCGGTCAACCTCGAACACGCACTACTCGATCGTCAGCTGGTGTTTTTCCATCGTCGCACACAAACTCCTCGGCCGGTCTTACCAGATCGGTGATGATGGTGCCGACGACGCGCGCGCCCGTCAGCGGCAGGCTGCAGTCCTGCACAATCTTGGACGAGCCGTCCTTGGCGACGTGCTCCGTCGCGACGACGATCTTGGTGCTGTCCGGGTTCGAGACGAGGTCCATGGCGCCGCCCATGCCCTTGAAGACCTTGCCGGGGATCATGTAGTTGGCGAGGTCGCCCGCGGCGCTGACCTGCAGCGCGCCGAGGATCGAGACGTCGACGTGGCCGCCGCGGATCATGCCAAAGGACTCGGCGCTGTCGAACGTCGCCGCGCCGGGGACGAGGGTGACGGTCTCCTTGCCGGCGTTGACGATGTCGCTGTGAGCGTGTTAGTGATGTTGTCTTTTTTTTTTTTTTTTTTTTTTTTTTTTTTTTTTTTTTTNTTTTTTTTTTTTTTTTTTTTTTTTTTTTTTTTTTTTTTTTTCGACAATCTCGGAAATGGTTACGCACGCGTCGACCTGGTCCTTGGTGGGGTAGGGACCCATGCCCAGGATGCCGTTCTCGGACTGGATCCAGACGTTGCGCTCGGCGGGCAGGAAAGAGGGCGCAAGAGTAGGGATGCCTGTGATGGTATCGTCAGTTTGCTGCCTCGAGGCTTCGACGAGGGCGTGCCTTACCAACACCGAGGTTGACGTAGAAGCCCTCGTGGAGCTCCTTGGCCGCGCGCCTGGCGATGCGGTTGCGACGCTCCTGGGCCTGGTTCTTGGGCTTGGACAGGTCCTCGCCGTCGGCCTCGTCCGTCCTCAGCTTGAGGATCTCAATGTTCTTCTCGGCGGTCGCGGGGACGATGCGGTCGACGAAGATGCCGGGCAGGTCGACGTCGTTGGGGTCGATCTCGCCGGCCTCGACGATGTGCTCGGCCTCGACGATGGTGACTGTCGCGGCCTTGGCCATGATGGGCCCGAAGGCCTTGGTCGTGTACCTGGAGGTGGCCCAAGGTTAGTCGGAGCTTCACGATAGGCAGCACGGAAAAACGTACCTGAAGACGCAGTTTCCAGCGGTATCGACCTTCCACGCTCTCAGGATGGCGACGTCGCCGGTCAAGGCCGTCTCCATGAGGTAGGTCTTGCCGTTGAACTCGCGGGTTTCCCTCTTGCGGCCGCGCTCCTTGACGGCACCAGAGGCGTCGAGACGGACTGGGATGTCGCCGCTTTGCACCAGGGAGTCTGCAGACGTCAGCATCGTGACCGGTGAAGCCATGCCGAGCGGCACCTACGGGCTCCGGTGGGCGTGAAGAACGCCGGGATACCAGCACCACCGGCGCGGATCCTCTCGGCGAGCGTGCCTTGAGGGCACAGCTCGATGCCAATCTCTCCAGTCAGGTACTTCTTCTCGAGGGCCTTGTTGGCCCCGAGGTACGAAAGAATCAGGTTGTCCACCTGGCCAGACTTTGTGAGAACGGCCAGGCCACCCTTCCCCTCGATTCCGGCATTGTTGGAGACGGCCGTCAGAGAGTGAAGACCTTTGGGTCCTCTGCGGTTCAGCGCCGCAATAAGTGTGTCTGTCCCCATCGCCGTCAGCCGCGTTTGCCTTTTCACAGCCGGGTCTCTGGGCCATATGCTCACCCGCAACACCGCAGAGGCCGAATCCCGAGCTCAGAATGGTCGAGCCGCTCTTGACGTCCGCGACGGCCTCGTCCGCGGAGGCGTAGAGCTTGGAACCGCCCCTCTTGACAGCCGGCGCCTTCTGCGACCTGAAGACGGGTGTTGTGGTCAGACTGCGGCAGCTCGCGGCACCAAGCACCTTTGCGCGTGGGAACCGCGCCGGTTGCGCGCATATGGCCGGCGTGGCTCCGAGAGTGGCGCGGACGAGCACCCTCGGGCGCAATTGGCGGGTTACCGTAGACATGATGCGTTCTGTAACCTGTTGGCTTTCTTCTCTACCTTGTCACGCAATTCTCGACGCGGAGACGCAAGAACTTCCACGAAAGGCAGCTCTCTCTAGACAGAACGGGCAAGATAAGGAAAGGAAAGAAAGGTCCGATTGCGGTGGCACTTTCAGGGCCTTCGGGTCAGGAGAGCGCGACCTCATCTTTTTGACAGAAGTGCCTGGCGGAGCTCGTCGGGGCTTCTTCTACACGCCGAACAACCCACTCTGAATTACCCCCCAATGACTCCAACTTGGCGTCAAGACCGGGGTCCTCGGCCTGGGACTACTCCTCGAGGCTTGGAGGGGTCTGACTGACGTCTTTCCATGCGGGGCCATCACAGCATCCACATGGCGACAAAGAGGAAGTTCTCGGCGCTCAAAAGTAGGCTCCGAGAGAGCTTACAAACTATGCCATCCCATTGGCGGGGCCCGGGTAACGGCACTCTCAGATGCTGGCGAGTAGCGGAGAAGAGCTGCGACTAGAGTTGACGCGGCATGGTGTCCATCTCACGGTGGCATCCATGGATGGATATGCTCAAGGGCAGCGGATAGTCTTTCGTTCCCGTTGACCCCGCAGATTCGGAGTGTGGGAGTCTGGGGAAGAGATTGGGCTCACGCCGGCCCTCCCATGTCTTTGTGCAAGGGGGAGAATGGGCTTCAAAACCGCGGGGGGTCCCCCCCCCAAGCTTTTGCCTATGCTTGGCACATCTGGTCGAGAGACTTGCTGTTCTTGTCTGTATCTCTGAAGTTTGACAGCTTGATACACTTGTGTAGTCCTTCTCAACTCGGAAGCCAAACTCTGTGAAGATTCCACAACGACATGTCCACCAAAGATCACGACATGGACCCCAAAGTCGAGTACGACGAGGGCCAGTTGGCGGCGGAGGTTGAGCGTCGAGCACACCTGACGAGGAGTCTCCTCTTCAAAGTCGACACAAGGTGAGGTGGAATCATCAACAATGCTATTATATACATCAACTAAGACGTTGATCAACAGGGTACTGCCGCTCTTGGCGCTCCTCTTTCTCTGCTCGTTCCTCGACCGAACCAACGTTGGCAACGCAAAGATCATCGGCATGGAAGAGGACCTTGGCATCTCCAACAGCCAGTACAACCAAGGCCTGGCCGTCTTCTATGCGACGTACATCGCCAGGTATGTTCACGCCTCTTCTCCAAGCGACTCCGAATCTGCGCTTCTTGGGACGATCACGCCCGCACACGTCTCCACGGTCCCGTCGCTAATGCATGCCCAGCGAACTGCCAAGCAACCTCGTGCTGAAAAAGGTCTCGCCCAGGATCTGGCTCCCGTTCCTCGCCATTGCGTGGGGCATCGTCACCATGTGCCTCGGCTTCGTCCGCAGCTACGGGAGTTTCGTTGCCGTTCGTGCGATTCTCGGTATGACCGAGGGCGGCCTGTTGCCGGGCATGGTACTGTACCTGTCGGGTCTGTACACTCGCGGGGAGTTGGCCTTGCGTATCGGCATCTTTTACACTGCTGCCTCTCTCTCGGGTGCTTTCGGCGGTCTTCTCGCGAGAGGACTTTCGGCTATCGGTCCTGCTGGGGGTCTCGAGGGATGGAGATGGATTTTCATCATCGAAGGAATCATCGTAGGTCCATCATTCCATTTCTCTTGTTATGTGACTGACCCGGATGCAGACCGTCGTCTGTGGGGTCATCGCGGCCATTGGTCTGCCAAACAGTCTTGCTACCGCCAAGATCCTGACACCTGAAGAAAAGGAGTGGGCACTTTTGAGACTTCAGGGCGGCACCGAACAGAGATTCAAGTGAGTGAACCAGTAGTTTTGCGTCATTCTGAACTAACACGTCCCAGTGCCTCAAACGAACGCGAAGAAAAGTTCCGCTGGTCAGAGGTTGCTCGCGGTGTGATGAACGTCCAGGTCTGGCTCAGCTCGACCGCCTACTTTGCCATCCTGTCCGGCCTCTATTCTTTTGGCCTCTTTGTGAGTCCGCCAGCTCTGAATCAAGCCGGGACAACCATCTAACACAGATACCAGTTGCCCACCATCATCAACGACCTCCACATCGCTTCCAACGCCAACCAGTCCCAGCTCTGGTCTGTCATCCCCTATGCGGTCGCCACTCCGGTCACAGGTAAGATGCTTGACGTGTCAGATCACCAAGCAAACTCGTCAGTCTGACTGTTCTCGCAGTTCTCGTCGCCTTCCTCTCCGACAGGCTTCGCGTTCGCGGCCCTCTCATGCTCGCTGTCCTGCCCATCTCCATCGTGGGCTACGCCGTGATTGCCAACGTCACGGCCCCCTCGACGAGGTTCGCCATGACTTGCCTGATGGCCATCGGCATGTACAGCGCGGTGCCCTGCGTCCTGAGCTGGAACTCCAACAACTCCGCCGGCCACTACAAGCGAGCCACGACGTCGGCTGTGCAGCTGGCCATCGCCAACTGCGGAGGTTTCGTCGCAAGTCAGTGTTGGCTTGTCGTGTTAGGGAGAACATACACTGACTTGGATAACAGCCTTCACGTACCCCAGCTACGAGGGTCCGTTCTACCACAAGGGGCACACCATCATTCTCGGTCTTCTTTGCTACGCCTGGCTTGCGTAAGTAATCACAAAAACCGATGGACCCCCCGATAGCTTGCTGACCTGTAGCAGAACGCTTTTGAACGTGCTGTGGTGCGCCAAGATCAACCGCGACAAGGCTGCTGGGAAATATGACGAGTTCCGGGGCACTGGCGATGACAGAGAGCCCGACTTTAAGATGGTTCTTTAGATATGGTGCGCATGAGTTCAGATATCAGGACGCTTCAATGCAGGTTATTTATGATAGACGGCACTGCGGTAAAATGTTCATGATGATAACGGCCGACATTTTCGACGCCTCTGTGGAGGTTACGGTATATTGGGTGGTTTGACTGCTGGACAGGCCAAGTTTCGTTACTTCTCGGCTCAACCCGTCGAAAGAAGATTCAACATGGACGCTTATAGACATGAATAGTCATAGACTGACAAGAGATTCACTGCTTCAATCCCTGCCGGTCGTGTCCCCGGACGGAAGCTCAGTATCAGGGCGTGTGTTCGTTCACGTCAGTCAAGATCAACGCAGGTTTCCTCGTCAACAAACAAAGGCCTCACTTGGGTTTTAGGAATAGCACAGTAAGATGAGTCTGGGAACTCGCAGCGAATGAGCGGATATTCGTGAGGGTCTGGTCTGCCGAGGTTAAAGGCCTGCCGACTCCGACGTGGACAACATGAAGTGAACAGAAATCTGATGCATTCGGGTCTGTCGCCCTGCCGATTATTCTACAAACTCGCCAACGCAAACCTACAACTTGGACTCCCGCCCAGGAGCAAAGTTGGCCCTCGCGGGTCCCCCAATCGCCTCGGTGATGCGGTCGACCGTCTCGATGATCCACTCGCTGCCCTCGTCGGTCGCCAGCCACCGCGCGCCCTCGACGTCCTCCTGCCTGTCCGCCTCGAACGTGCCGTCCTCGAGGCCCTTTCTCAACCCGAAAACGTGCGACAGGACCTGGGGCCCGACACCGCTCTGCGCCCTCAGGCACGAGATGGCCACGACGGAGGTCAGGACGCGCCCGACGCTCGCCAGGCCGCCGCGCTCCCGCGGGTCGGAGAGCAGGCCCGCGTAGTGGCTGTGGAGGATGTGCACGGGGAGGTCCGGGTGCGACCGCGCGAGCTTCCCGTAGAGCTTCGCCTCGAAGGGGGCGTATATCGAGTCCCACAGCGACTGGCCGCGGGCCGCGACGCCGTCAATGTTGTGCGCCGTCGGCGCGCGCGTGGGCCTCGTCTCGAGGTTGGAGGCGACGTCGGCGGGGAGCGAGGCGTGGAAGGCGTTGAGGCAGTTGATGGTGCGCGGGATGCCGTTGAAGGAGATGCACTTGAGGCCGACTTCGCGGATGAACTCGGCCGTCTCGACCGGCGATGGTCTGTTCGAGGCAGACGCGACTTGGAAGAGGGACTGGAGGGAGTCGGGCGAGTTCAGGGTGAAGGTTGCCGCGGCCTGGGACGAGGGGTTAGTCTGCGACCGAGTGTGCGACAATTCAACGGATGGGCTGAGTTGGGGGTCAATTGAGCGTTTGGAAGAGGACTGGACGTACAGAAATGGCGAGCCAGGGCTTTGCGCCGACGTTGTTGGTTGCCGCATCGCGAGCGATGGTCTGGTAGACGTCGCGGATGTGCGACGGAGCTGCAGTCGGACCCGGGCGCGCAAACGGCGCGTTGATGAGGGCCTTGAGCGACGGAGAGAGTTTCGACATGGTTTCTTCTGCTTTCAGACTTTGCGACTTTTGCTTCTCACTCGCCAACGGGTCTTCTTCCATCGGGGGAAAAACAAGTGTGACGTGGTGGGATGGTAAAGTGGTTTTGTTTGGGACAGGATTCCACGGTGGGGGGGACCCCATTCCGCGGTCGGAGGACAAAAGAGTCTCCCGGCGCACTTCGGAGGCCAAAACAAGGGCCGAGGAGATGAGCTCCATGTGATGTCAACGAGGTGAGACGTGGGGTGTGGTGGCGATCATTGCGCCGAGCTGCCGAAAGGTGGTCGGGGCTACTTTTGAACTCCGAAGAGCCTTCGGCCCGTGAAGTGAGAGGCCGGTCTGGTCCAAGGAGGATGGGCTAAGACGCGACAAGGTCTTGGACCGGGAAGAGGACGGATAAGCGCGTGCTTTATCAAAAGAGCATGTCCATGTGGTGTTGGAAATGTAGATTCGGATGCTGAAGGGGTGTTTTGGTTTTCATCTCTTATTCATACTCTCACAATGGCCGACAACAAGCAAAAGGAGCCTTTCTGGCTTGGGTGAGTTGCGCCATGGTCTCTATCGTATCGCTTCGGCAAGGATCTGACTGACGCGACAACACCAGAGGTGCCGCAGCCTCGATGGCTGTGTGCTTCAGTATGTTTAATTATATTCTCGTCCAAGTCCGGCACAGACTGACCATGTGAACACAGCACACCCTTTGGACCAGACAAAATAGTGAGTTGGATGGCATCACCAGTCTCGGCTGGAGACCTTGGCCAACAGCAACAGTCGCATGCAGGTCCTCAAGTCGAGAGAGTCCATGTTCCGAGCCATGTACCGCTTCGCCGCGCGAGACGGTGAGTTATCCAGCATCCATCTCCAGCATCTACAGAGATCTGTGGCATCGAGACTGACGCGTGCCAGGCTTCTTCTCCCTCTGGTCGGGTCTCTCCGCGTCCATCTTCCGACAAACGACATACTCCACCGCCCGGTTCGGCCTATACAACTACTTTGCGACGCAAGCGAAACAGTGGACTGGGAAAGAGAAGCTGTCTACGGCCATGACGATATCGTGCGCTGGGCTGGCGGGCGGCATGGCTGGTCTCGTCGGCAATCCTGCCGAGGTACGCTCCGGCGATCTGACCGTGGCCACCACATTATGCTGATAGCTGGACAGGTTGTTTTGGTCAGAATGTGCGCCGACGGAGCAAAACACGTCACGGAGCGATTCGCCTACTCCAACGCCCTCGACGGCCTTTACAGAATCGGGCGGGAGGAAGGGATCGGGGCTTTTGGCAGGGGAATCTCTGCAAACGTCGTTCGCAGCATCCTCATGAGTACGTCGAGCATTGTGCCAAATGAGTGTCATGATAAAAACTAACAACGACTATAGACGTGGGACAAATAGCCACGTAAGTGCTAAAGGAGTGGACGGCCACCGTGGGACCAAGAGACTCAAGGAGACAAAACAGGTATTCGACCGCGAAGCGATACATCCTGGCAAGGACCGACATGAAGGACGACATCAAAACACACGCCTTGGCATCCTTCTTTGCCGGGACCGCCGCGACGACCATCTGCGCGCCGGCGGACGTCCTGAAGAGCAGAATCCAGAGCGCTGCCGCCAGCGGACCAGGCGGAAGGGTAAGTGGTCTCGGTGCTGGATTGGGGATTGTAACTGACAATGACGACCCCCAGTCCTTGCTTCACGTCGTACGGGCCGGTCTTGGCGAGGAGGGACCTAGATTTCTGATGAAGGGGTGGACGCCGGCGTGGCTGAGATTGACGTAAGTCGCAAGAAACCGAACACGAACAAATAAAGCATCAAAAGACGAGGAAGAGTGTCGAAGAGTGTCGGCTAATCGTGTGCTGGCAGGCCAAACACGGTGTTGACGTTCGTGTTCATGGAGCAGCTGCGCCAGCTCACGCAATGGCAATTCGCTGCCCCGGTAGAGACCATGAAGGCGTAGTAGTAGTAGTAGTAGTAGTAGTAGTAGTAGTAGTAGTAGTAGTAGTAGTAGTGTGCCTGACGACAAAGAAAAAGAAGAAAAAAGTCAGACTTCAAGAACCAAATTCGGCGAGGTTGGGCCAGCTTAACCAGTCAAAGGTGTTCATGTCCTCCCACGACAGACCCGCAAAGGAAGGGTCGAACTCGTTGCCCGGCTGGTTGAGCACCTCGGCGATCTGGTCGTCCGACATGGACGAGAACTGGAACGTCCCCGGCCAGATCTGGGACTCCATGTAGGGCGGCGGCTGCGAGACGGGCGGTCCCATCGGGTTGACGTGGGGCGAGGCGGCCACGGCGGACGGCGTGCTGAGCTGGCTGGCGCGATGGAGGGGGGCTTCGTGGTGCATCGTGGCCTGGGGCTGGCCGTCCATGGTGGTGGCCGTGGTGGCGGCCTGCTTGACAATGTGCCGGAGATATCTTCCGTAGAGCGTGGCCAGGCCGTTCCTGTGCCTCGTGGCCGATCCGATGCGTTCGAGCACGTCCGCCGTTTCTTCAATGAGGTTCCTGATGCTCGGTGCCAGGTTCGAGCCGCCAGTGGCGTAGGCGCTCAGGGTCAGCGCGAAGCAGGCGGCGAAGGAGACCATGATGGTGGTGTTGTTGGGGATCGACTGCAGCTGGGCCTCGCCCTGGATGGCGGCGCGCATCACCGTCACGGCCGAGGAGAGACCGGCCGTGCGGAAGAACTGGCGGACCTCCATCGGGGCCGTCGGGTGGTTGATGACGCCTCCGTAGGTCGACAGCCGCGTGTGGGTGACGAGGATCTCGACGTAGGGCGGCAGGCGACGCTGAGGTCCGGTGCCGATGGAGAAGCCCCATTCCGTGAGCCACTGGTCAAAGAAGCGCTCGATGGCGCTCTGGATGGACTGCGCGATGAGCCCGCCGTCGGTCGACATGCCCTGCGACCCGTCGCATAGGGCGCGGACCGTGTTGAGGAGGCCGTCGAGGTCTCGGCGCAGGACGGCCATGGACACCAGGTGGCCGTCCATGGGGTCCGCGATGCTGGACCTGTGCCACTGGTCGCAGTCCTTGATGATCCGGGTGACGGGCACCGTGTAAGGCCGGCCCCGGGCGAGGGACATGCCGCGCTCCAGCACGAACAGGGCGATCCAGCAGCGCTCGCGGCGACGGAGGAGTCGCTGGCCGAGGTCGGACGTGTGGTCGATCTGGCCGAAGCCGTCCATGGCCAGGGCCGTCCGCGGGTCGAGGCAGTCGCCGCGCGTCAAGGCCATGTTCGACCCCGAGCCGAGTATCTCCATGGGGACGTGGAGCTTGTGGAGAGAGAGGTCGATGGCGATGGTGGTCGCCATGTTCACGTACCAGCAGGTCTCGTCGTCGGTGCTGTGCTGGCCGGGGAACAGCCACGGGACGTTGACCATGAAGGCGAGGACGATCTCGACCGACTTGTGTCGCTTCGTCAGTACCCGGTGGGCCAGAGTCTTGCAGTGGCTGGACAGCCTCTTGGACAAGGCCCCGGCGGACGGGAGGAACAGTGCCGAGGCCGCCATGATGGAGGTACAGAGAAAGGCAGACCTGGCGCGCGTAAAGGACGGGGTGTAGATCTTGGGATCCAGACCCCATCGGGTGTGAGCGAGCTTGTTGTGGAAGCTACGCAAGATGGTGAGTTTTGCCGAGCGGGTTGTAGATGACGAAAACAAGACTTACAACGCAAAGAGCTGCTCTGCCTCGTCTTCCGTCACGAGACCCATGCTGATCGGGTCCATGTCGTCGCCAACGTCGAGGTTGACGCGTACGGAGGTGAAGAAGGACTGCATCTCGAGATCCTCGTCGCTATGCTCTGCCTGCTGTCGCTGCTGAAGCTGCTGGATCTGCTGGATCTGCTGCTGCTGCTGCTGCTGCTGCCGTTGCTGTACTTGCTGCTGAGTCTGCTGCTGCTGCTGCTGCTGCTGCTGCTTCTTGCGACCGGCGCGAGGTCCAGGTTGCTTGGGCGAGAGGCCGCTGATGGGCTTGGGCGACAGCTGGAGGTTGGAGGCGCGCGCCAGCAGCTGGAGGGGGTTCTCGGCATCGTCGATGGCCAGGCTCTCTTCGTTGTGATGGTGCAGGCTCATGTAGGTGTGGCTGCTGTCTGGCGTGTTGTCCAGCTCATCTTCATCATCATCGTCGTCAGATGAGAGGTCGGGGTTGTGGTCGGGACTGTTGAACTGAGATGACCCCCGTCTTAGGTGAGAGGAGGCGGTAGTTGACCGAGCATTTCGAGAGCCCTCCAGGAGCGCCTGGAGATTGCCGATGGCCTTGTCATCTTCGGAACTGTGTTCCCCGGACTTGGACCGCTTGATGGCCTGCTCTATCTGGTAGAGAGCCTTGTCTAGACCCTTGCGCTTGCTGCCACGCGAGTCCACTAGTCAATAAGGCAGAACACCGTGTGTGTGCTCCATGTACGTGGGTAAGGTGAGTGAGGTGAGGACTCGGGGCTGAGGGCTAATGGCTGCGGGCTGAGGGCTGAGGGCCGAGAGGGGTGGACGCGTCTCGGGGATGTCTCGGCAGCAGCCATGGTGTTTGTCCCCCTAGCCGCTTGGGTTGGGATCCATTCGGGGTCCCCAGATCAGACAATACGACGGGTCCAAGGCTAGGGAAAATCCATAGCAGACGGAGGATGGGGATCGCGGAGGCGCGGAGGCGCGGAGGCGCGGAGGCACGGAGGGGAGGGGAGGGGAGGGGAG